>CM038352.1:482500-697500 GCA_021464625.1 Proterorhinus semilunaris
GATGGACCACATCTTGGTTGGTAGCTTAAGATTCCTCAGCTGCCGCAGGAAGAACATCCTCTGCTGGGCCTTCTTGATGAGGGAGCTGATGATTGGCTCCCATTTGAGGTCCTGAGTGTTGGTGGTGCCCAGGAAACGGAAGGAGTCCGCGATGGAGATGGGAGTGGGACTTGATCAGTTTAACGGACTGGTGACTGGAGGTGCAGCAGTTTGTGTACAGGGAGAAGAGCCAGGGGGAAAGTACACAGCCCTGAGAAGTTCCAGTGTTTGTAGTCCGAGTGTCCGAGACGATCTTCCCCAGCCGCACGTGCTGTCTCCGGTCCGTCAGGAAGTCAGTGATCCACCTGCAGAGGGAGTCGGGCACGCTGAGATGGTAGAGCTTGTCTCGTAGCAGTCCAGGGAGGATGGTGTTGAAGGCAGAGCTGAAGTCCACAAACAGGATCCTGGCGTAGGTTCCTGGGGAGTCCAGATGCTCCAGGGTGAAGTGGAGGGCCAGATTGACTGCGTCGTCCACAGACCTGTTGGCTCTGTAGGCGAACTGCAGCGGGTCCAGGAGGGGGGCGGGGAGGTCCTGGAGGTGGGGCAGGACCCAGCGCTTAAAAGACTTCATGACCACAGACGTCAGGGCCACCGGCCTGTAGTCATTAACTCCTGTGATCCGTGGTTTCTTAGGGACAGGGACGATGGTGGATGTTTTGAAGCAGGACGGCACGTGGCATGACTCCAGGGAGGTGTTGAAAATGTCTGTGAAGACGGGAGCCAGCTGATCTGCGCAGTGTCTCAGGGTGGAGGGGGAGACACCATGCGGCCCGGGGGCCTTCCGCAGTTTCACTGTCAGGAACTGCCTGCGCACTTCCTCTTCTTGGATGGCGAGAGCAAGGGGGGGAGGGGAGGGTCTGTGGAGGCCTTTGATGAAGTGCTGGGGTCATTGATGGTGGTGGGAGGGGGGGGGCAGACGTGGCAGGGTTCTGTTGAGTGTGGGGAGCTGATGGGCGCTCATGGCGGCAGTAGTGTGTATTCAGACCCTGGGCGAGGGACAGGTCGTTCAGAGTCCGGGGGGGCTTGGGCTTATAGTTCGTGATAACCTTAAGCCCCCTCCACACTGCTCCCGGGTCGTTTGAGGAGAATTGCTGTTGAAGATGGGCTGAAAATACAGATTTGGCATTTCCCACTTCCCTTCTAAAGTGGTATTTTGCCTGTCCGTATCGGTCTTTGTCCCCATTTCTGTATGCCACCTCTTTCTCCTTGCGAAGCAGCCAGAGTTTAGTTTCCCCTTGGCTTCGTTTAATTCCGTAATAAAATGCTACAAAAAATTCTCTCCGAACGCAGCGGCGACACACTCAGCAACATATGCACAAAGGCTCTTGTAATAATCCAGGTCTCTGTCTTGTAATGTAGAGTTTTAATCAGAATAGGTTTTATTGCCAATGTTTCAGAACAGGGTTCACAAACTAGGAATTGTTCTCGGTGCAAACGTGCGACATAAAACATATAACACAGAATTAAGATAAAAAATAAGCTAAAGAACTTTAAACTATAAGGCTATAGGGGCATGCATAAAAAAATTAAATAAATAAGATAAAATAAAGTGACATGGTAAGACAACAATTTGACATTTTAAAATGTGTTTTAATGTGTTTCTCTAACTCTCACTAGATTCTAGTGTTACTCAAGCGAGTTGCGCGGTGCGCTGCCATCTAGCGGGCGGGAGTAAAAGTGCAGGACCAAAGAGACGCTGCAATGAATATTTTCCCAAAAATAGATGTTTAAATATCGATACGGGCACTTTTTGTATCGATAGGAGAATCGCGTGGCGTAATATCGCGATATATTCGATGTTTCTCAACACCCCTACTGAACACTGTCCCCCAGCATGTAGGTGTACGCCAACCCCGGCTCCAACTTAAAGGCCCTTCCACTCCAGCGCGATCACGTCCTGGGTCCTGGTGGAGCAGGTTTTGATGGCCTGGAAAAATCCAGACTCCTACGCTACAGCGGTGAGTCCACATCTACAGCGTAACTTACGCAAGCAAACAGGAAGCGGAGTAAACCAATCAGCAAAAGGCGGTCAGTGGCGTTCTCACCTACGGCCGATGGGTTTTTGGTCAATTACCGCTGATTAGAAAAAAAAGCCTGGGCTCTTCCGCCGCCGTCCGTAGATTGTTATCGAGGGGATTTCCGCATCCCAAGTGTGACCGCAAATAAACGATTCTGATCGCAGGATCCGTTTGAGTTCGGCAACAGCAGCTCCTGCCGGTGTTTGCTCCGTCAGTCGTAGGACAGGGTTGTGTTTTTGAGTTATTAAACTCTTTAAATATGGCTTTATCTCTCGTGCTAATGTTGCCGTATGTGCTTTTATTAACGAGCCGGAAAAAATATAAAAATACTAGGGACTCTGAGAAAACGATTCACTCAGACGACCCCCACAGGGACCGAGGCATTTTGTTACAATTACTACTAAACCTACGATACAAACATTATACGCAGGTGCACTGTGCAGCTCGGGCTCAGGAGCTGCAGGAGACCTGACCCCAAACTGAGACAGGGCGCTGAGACAGGTGAGTGCGGGGTGGGGCTCACCTGGATGGCTCTCTGGAAGAACTTGATGGCGATGTCGTGTTCTCTCTGTAAACTGAAGCAGTTTCCCGCGACGCACCAGGTCTGGAGGAGAGAGGACGAGGAATATTTACTTATAATACAGTAATTACAGAATAAATAATAATGAAAAGATTACAAATACGATCCAAATATAAAAGTTACTATAAAAAGGCAAATAAAAGCTTTAACTCATTGACTGCCAATGACTTCTTTAGGACGTTAATTAGGCTTTTTAATGAGGACGAGTGCATTAAAGCCTTGTGGAGCTGTGGTGGAAATATCTTAGTTGTAGACATTTTATTGAGTTAGCAGGTGTCAGCAGTGCTCTTTGGATGCGATCACAGGTCAGGTCACAGGTCAGAAGTAGTAACCGCGGTTACTCGTTTTTATCCGACTGGTCTCAGAGGGAAGGACTTTATGGCAACGAAAGTAGAAGATACAGAGAGAATGACCAAACGCAAGGAAAAATACAAGCAAGTTACACTTGAACAGGTTTTGGTTAGGGAGAACTTCCGGTGCGGCAATGGAGGCGGCTGCGTAGAACTACCGCTCCCAGACTTTTATTAATTTTCAAACCCCTAAAACTCGAAATACTAAGACAAGTAACTACATACAAATAAGAAGGGGTTATGGTGAGAAACAAGTACGGCAGACGCAAAACCAAGAAACGGGCTGAAATTACAGCTGAAAGAGATACCGAAGAAAGTGAAGCTAACGAAGATAGCGACACTCTGGCTAGTGCTAAAGCTAGCAAGAAGGACGACATGGAAGAGGACGATAACGTGGATTTAAAGACGATACTTTTGGAAATTAGGGACATACGTAACAGTTTGAAGAGGTGAAGGCCGAAGTTTATAAAACTAAAGCGAGACTCGAAGAAGCTGAGGGCCGTATTGTAGCCACGGAGGAGCGGGTACAAACAATGGAGGACGTTGTTACGGAGCTACTACAACTTCAGTCCAAGCTACAATCGCAAATTACGTAACAACGTCAGGATATATGGCGTAATTGAAAAGGAAGAGGAAAGTGCACGGAATATGATAGACTTTGTTGAGACGTTTGAGGGAAAATCTCCAGCTACCCTCGACACTGAACCTACACATTGAACGAGCACATCACGCCCTGGCCATGGTTCCCCCGGAGGGGGCCCCGCCTCGATCCATTGTTGCGCGTTTTATGAGCTACAAGACCAAGGAAGAAGTACTCAAAAAGGCCTGGGAAATTAAGGGTTTCCAATGGAAGGGGAGACAGATCAACTTGGATCATGATTATGCACCCGACGTCCTTAAACAGAGAAAGGCGTATACGGAGGCTAAGAAGATTCCCAAACAGAGAGGGATACGGTTCCAGACTCCTTTCCTAGCAAAACTGCGAGTGTTCTACACGGACGGAACAATACTCTACAACACACCTGAAGATGCAACAAGGGACATGCTAGATAAGGGACTCCCTGTCACTATCTACAAACCACCAGAGTCGCTACTATTACGGATCGAAAAAACTACGTGGACCACAAAAAGGGACAAGAGAGGAGCTCGAAGCACACCAGAAGACCAAGGACTACCGGGTCGAAGCACACCAGAAGACCAAGGACTACCGGGTCGAAGCACACCAGAAGACCAAGGACTACCGGGTCGAAGCACACCAGAAGACCAAGGACTACCGGGTCGAAGCACAACCGGGTCAAAGCACACCAGAAGTCCTAAAGACTTCTCTCCCGCTCACTACAAGTCACGCTGCTTCTATTGACTTGTAGTGCGCGGGAGAGAAGTCTTTAGGAGTTAGTGCGAGGACGTAGTGCTCCTCGTATTATTACGCCTCACAATATAGTACCCCTTTTTATCCGCTGAGAAAATCGACATGTTACATTTCTGTGTTACTATACTTTGTAGTGTAACACGTCACGTAACTGTATTTAAATAGGGACAACGTGGAAGAGTTTGGTAGCTTCTAACGGGAGCTGATTTGGAACTATACAGTATGTGGAAGAGGCTGCGTTTGCATGACAGAGCGCACGGACAAAGACCAGACAGGTACATATCAACTAGTCTAAAGTAAGGTAAGAACATATGTCAGTATGTAAAAACGGTGGCCTATTCCTTTAACTAGACTGAGAAGTAAACAAAAGCACATGGCGCAGCGCACGTAAACAAAAGCACATGGCACAGCGCACGTAAACAAAAGCACATGGCGCAGCGCACGTAAACAAAAGCACATGGCACAGCGCACGTAAACAAAAGCACATGGCGCAACGCTACATTCACTTCTGTCCAAACCATCTCCAAATGATTGAGCCACTGGTTTTTGTTTTACCAACCAAGGGGCTCTCCTCCGCACGCTTCACAGACATTGTTGCTTTCTTCATGTTTGTTGAAGAGTGCCGCCCCCCCCCCCCCCCCTTCTCCCCTCGACGAGGGGCGGGGCCGGGGCGCTGGGAGCAGTGCAGAGCTCCGCTCAGCGGGTTGCCTGAAGCAAGTATTACAGCGCAAATTTGGACTATATCGATATATACGATATGCTCTAAGTCCATATCTCTTTTTTAAATATATCGATATATCGCCCAGCCCTAGCGCCGCGGGATGGCACACGGTTGGTTCCCGCAAGATGACACCCACGACCGAGATGATTGATGCAGTAAAAATCACTGCTACAGAGTAAAAAACCTGACAATGATCATTAGAGGTCGTGGAAAGGGACTTAAAGTATCTGAATCCTCGGATCTATGGCTCATCGAAAAAAACGTGAACAGGAGGTATTGTCATTTCTCTTGATTTATAAAACTCATGCGTCTGTTATAATTTGTTTGAGACTGTATCATGGTTTGATGGTAGATGGAAAAGACTGACAACCAAACACAACTATGGAGACGAATAGAGATGCATATTCTAGATTATTTGATTTTGAAGACGATATAGACCCTGATGAGCATGTATTTAATTCTAGTCGGATTTCATGTAACTATTACTGCCAAGAAGATTTTGATTTAAAAATTGAGCTAGAAAATAACTTCACTAATTCATTTTAATTGCAGAAGCCTTTATTCGAATTTAAATAAAATTACAGATTTTGTGAACTCATTGAAATCTCAGTTTAATGTTATTGCATTTTCTGAGACCTGGTTAAATCCTGAAAAAGGTGTTCACTTGGGAATAAATGGGTATAATATGTATCACGTTGATCGTCTAGAAAAAAGAGGAGGAGGCGTGGCTTTGTGTGTAAAGGAAACCTGTACCTGTAAAACTGTGGAGTGTATGTCCGTTGCAATTGAGGGACTCATGGAATGTGTGGCGGTGGAACTAGAGCTGGAAACTAATCGGAATATAATTATAATGTGTGTGTAGAGCGCAAGGTTCCAACGTAGAAACATTTACAGCCAAACTCAGAATTAATTGACAGCGCAACTCCAAACAAAACCATTTTGTTATGCGGTGATTTTAACATAGATCTAATTCATTCACATGGGTCAAAGAAAACCCGCGATTTCCTTAATGAAATGTATAGTAGATGTTTGTTTCCAGTAATTTCCCAGCCGACTAGAGTGACGAGCACAAGTGCGACGTTAATTGATAACATTTTTACGAATGATATGAATAATACTCTATACAATGGTTTACTGGCCTGCGACATAACTGATCACTTGCCTGCTTTTACTGTTATTAGAGCTAAACCTATCAATAATAGGAAAATGCAGGAATTGAAATATATTCGAATTAGATCAGAAAAGGAGATTGACTTGTTTAGAAATGATTTGCCCAAACAAGACTGGGAAGAAGTGTATGTGGCAGAAGTAAATGTTGCCTATGAAAAATTCTTAAACACTTATGTAAACCTCTACAATGCAAATTGTCCTGTAAAAATATGTAAAAGGAACACGTTTGTGAAAAAGCCATGGATAATAAGCGGGCTACAGAACGCATGCAAAAAGAAAAACAAACTATATAGGGATTACATGAAATATCGAACAAAAAGGCACGAGACAAAATATAAAGATTATAAGAATAAGTTGACGACGATAATGAGGAAAGCAAAAAGAGATTATTTTCAAAATAAATTAAATGATAACAAAAATAACATGAAGGAAACGTGGAAAATCTTAAATAAGGTAATCAAGCCAAATGCCCAGTGTAATAACCTACCCACATTTTTTATCCATAATGGAAAAGTATTGGAAAATCAAACTGAAATAGCGGACGAGTTCAACTCCTTCTTTGTCAATGTGGGGCCAAATATTGCAGAAACAAGATGTGACATGGCAACAGCAGGTGGAAGTAAAACTCTTCAATCATTATTTCTTAGTGAAATAACAGAATATGACATTCTGGACATTGTGCGGAAACTCAAAACCAAAACCTCAATAGACTGTGATGGAATAGATATGTTTATTGTAAAAAAGACAGTTGATTGCATTCTTAAGCCACTTTCCTATATTTTCAATCTCTCCTTTATCTCTGGGGTCTTTCCTCAAAAAATGAAAACAAAGGTAATACCAATATTTAAAAATGGGGACAAGCACATGTTTAATAATTATAGACCCATATCCATACTTTCACAGTTTTCAAAAATTATTGAGAAATGGTTCACAATAAAACTAGATTCCTTTCTAGAAGAAAAAAATATATTATTTGATTATCAATATGGGTTTAGAGCCAACCGATCCACCTCTGCTGCACTGATACATTTTACTGAAGAAGACATGTTTTTAAATGGCTGGAAAGCTACCTGCAAAACAGACAACAGTATGTTCAATTCGATCAACTAAATTTAAAACATGAAACGGTGGTATGTGGAATCCCACAGGGTTCCATAATCGGCCCAAAACTTTTTATTGTATTTATAAATGACATGAAGTAACAAAGAAAATGGGAGTTCTATTGTTTGCAGATGACACAACCGTTTATAAATCAGGAAGTGAACCTCGATACATTATTATCTTGTGTGAGCACTGAAATGGCATATTTAAAAACATGGTTCGACCAAAACAAATTATTATTAAATTGGGAGAAACCCAAATATATGATTTTTGGGACAAGGAAGATTGAGGGGAATGTTAACATCACTATTGAAAATTCAAGGATTGAGAGAGTTACCAAGAGAACATTTCTGGGAGTCATGTTGGATACTAAATTCAGCTGGAAGCCACATATAGAATATATTCGAACAAAAGTGAGTAAATGCATAGGTATTTTGCATAAAGTAAAATATGTTTTTGATAAGGTTTCCTTATTTCTTTTATATTCTTCATTAATTGTCCCTTATTTTACATATTGTATTGAGGTCTGGGGAAACGCATGCAAAAGTGTAATAGATCAAATGTCTTTGCTACAAAAAAAGGCTGTAAGAATTATAAGTCATAAAGGCTCTAGAGAACACACTAACGACCTTTTTGTGAAGCTGAAACTATTAAAATTTAAAGATCTCGCAAATTAAAAAAATTTACAGACCATGTGGAAAATTAAACACAGGTTGGTACCTGAACATATTTATAAGAAACTGACCTTGATCACAGACGACACGAGGCGAAAAGTAAACTTTTGTACCGTTCTCCCGAACCTCACTAAGACAGAGGTTTCTCGGTTGCTGGGGTAAGATTATGGAATTCATTAAAGAACACATTAAAATGTTCTCAAACAATAGATACATTTAAAAATATGTTCAAGCAGATGCAGATGGAGAAATATATACAAAAAACATAACTTGTATGCTGAAATGAATGAATGAAAAAAAAAAAATTAAAAATAAACTTTTTTTTGTTTGTTAAAATTGTTAAAATTATTGATTTTTGTAAAACCAAAAACCATGTCACAAATCTGTTGAACCTGCCGTTTTGGTCGATTTTCCTGTAACTATTACAAAGGGGCAATAAGACAATGTCTTCCTCATGCTCCTTTTCACCATGTACTGTTCGTATTAATGTATGACCCTGTAAAGAAAAATATGAACATGGATGAATAAATAAATAAATGAAAAAATGAAATGAGAGTGCCGTTGTATTTTGTATTATTATATTTTCTTCTTTCTTCTTCTGAGTATTTGGAATGGAGAAATGGAGACAATATAATGACAAAGGGGGAGGGGAGGACAATGAGGGGAGAAGAAAAGGGGAGGAGAGGGAAGAGGGGAAAAAGCCAAATAGATTATGGCCGTATTTTTATAGATTCCGGGAAAAACAAGTTCATACGCAGTATGGGAGAATTGCGCGACTAAGACTCTCAATCGGGGGGCCACTACAAAGCAAGTGGCTGATCCCCCCAGGGCCTATTACACCAGGTCTTATAGGGTTTTTTCTTTTTTTTAAACCCCATTAATGGTAATCTTATTTTAATTTATTGTTACTCGTTCATCTGTTTTGTTGGCTGTGGTTCAAGGCATCAATGTTCGGACAAGTGGTATTGCTATGTTTACTCTGTCCTAAAAATGACAGACATTAACCAGACTGTTAATATCCTCTCCTTTAATGTAAATGTCAACCCTCATAAAAGGTCTAAGATATTATCAAAACTAAAGAATGAAAAGGTACATGTGGCTCTTCTTCAAGAGACACACTTGTCAGATCAAGAACATAAAAAACTAGAACGGGCTCTTATAAGAATGTTTATGCATCATCGTACAATGCAGGGCACCGTAGAGGGGTTGCTATTCTGATATCACGACAAATTTGTTTCGAATATGTATATGTGTATATGCACCACCTGGGAGTGACTGGGTCTTCTATAAGCAGTTGTTTGAGTTAATGGCATCTGAAACTGAAGGAATGTTAGTATGTGGGGGAGACATGAATGTACGATTATCTAAATTAGATAGCTCCAAGACAGATATAGTGCAGCAAAAATCATTAATAAAAAGGAAATAAATAGTATTATGGAGGAAACAGGAATTCCAGGCATGGAGAGATTTGAATCCCTCTAGACGGGACTACACACTTTATTATGTAAGCCCTACACAGTGTAGTGCGTTAAAAAGCCAGGAGTAGAGCGGGCAGTAGCTCCTCATCAACAAACCCCTACGCAGCTGCCCTAACTAGCTGATTTTGTAGATAATGTTCCTATGCTGTGTGGTGCGTTAAAAGACTAGGAGGGCGGCACGGTAGTACAGTGGTTAGCGCTTGTGATTCACAGCTAGAAGGTCTGGGGTTCGATTCCCACCTGGACGGGGCCTTTCTGTGTGGAGTTTGCATGTTCTCCCGTGTCTGCGTAGGTTTCCGCCGGGTACTCCGGTTTCCCCTACCACTAAAAACATGTACAATAGGTCAGGATGAAAGAGAGTGTGTTTGAGAGTGCGCATGGAGGACAACGGATGCAAATTAGCCCGCTGTGGCTTGTTTACATGCATGAGACCTGCACCGTCCTGACCAAATAAACCAATAAATAAATGACGAGCCCGTTGGGAGGATCCCTCTCAACAGATCCATAGCTCACCTACCCCAATTCTCTATTTGTAATTGTGAGCTATTGCTGGGTTGCAGGTTCTAGAATGTGATGTCGTCCCCGGACCCAGGAGACAGTTTTTCCTATTAACATTACACTTTCACAAGTCGTAGCTCAAAAGTATGAATTACACAAATGATCATTAATATCAGTCACATGATCTCTATGTACAAGAGCAAAAACGTCCTCAAAAACAAAATTCTTTTTCCTCCATATAATAGTATTGGCCTTTGGAATGCTGTGATGTCACTGAAACCCAGCCATAGTATGACAACCGCTGAGAGCAACAACATTCTTCCTTAATTAATAAAAAGCAATTTCATCCTATTGCGCCACCTAGCAACTAATTTCTTCTTCTCTATACTTTGCAAAAATATTTTGCTTGAATTTATATTTGAACAGGTTGATGTTTGGACATCGTTACAATTCCATCTCCAGTTTATTCCACAATTGTTCACCATTAACTGTTGGACTAAAACTTCTCAAAGTTGTGCCATGTTTCTGAATCCTAAAGTTTAATTCATAACAACCAGTACGTTCTTGGAACCTTCTTTGTACAGTGCCTTGCGAAAGTATTCGGCCCCCTTGAACTTTGACCTTTTGCCACATTTCAGGCTTCAAACAAAGATATAAAACTATTTTTTTGTGAAGAACCAACAACAAGTGGGACACAATCATGAAGTGAAACGAAATTTATTGGATATTTCAAACATTTTTAACAAATAAACAACTGAAAAATTGGGCGTGCAAAATGATTCAGCCCCTTTACTTTCAGTGCAGCAAACTCTCTCCAGAAGTTCAGTGAGGATCTCTGAATGATCCAATGTTGACCTAAATGACTAATGATGATAAATAGAATCCACCTGTGTGTGAACAAGTCTCCGTATAAATGCACCTGCTCTGTGATCGTCTCAGAGGTCAGTTTAAAGCGCAGAGAGCATCATGAAGAACAAGGAACACACCAGGCAGGTCCGAGATACTGTTGTGGAGAAGTTTAAAGCCGGATTTGGATACAAAAAGATTTCCCAAGCTCTAAACATCCCAAGGAGCACTGTGCAAGCGATAATATTGAAATGGAAGGAGTATCAGACCACTGCAAATCTACAAAGACCCGGCCGTCCCTCTAAACTTTCAGCTCATACAAGGAGAAAACTGATCAGAGATGCTGCCAAGAGGCCCATGATCACTCTGGATGAACTGCAGAAATGTACAGCTGAGGTGGAGACTCTGTCCATAGGACAACAATCAGTCGTATACTGCACAACTCTGGCCTTTATGGAAGAGTGGCAAGAAGAAAGCCATTTCTTAAAGATATCCATAAAAAGTGTTGTTTAAAGTTTGCCACAAGCCACCTGGGAGACACACCAAACATGTGGAAGAAGGTGCTCTGGTCAGATGAAACCAAAAGCAACACAGCTCATCCCCCTGAACACACCATCCCCACTGTCAAACATGGTGGTGGCAGCATCATGGTTTGGGCTTTTCTTCAGCAGGGACAGGGAAGATGGTTCAAATTGATGGGAAGATGGATGGAGCCAAATACAGGACCATTCTGGAAGAAAACCTGATGGAGTCTGCAGAAGACCTGAGACTGGGACGGAGATTTGTCTTCCAACAAGACAATGATCCAAAACATAAAGCAACATCTACAATAGAGGGGTTCACAAATAAACATCTCCAGGTGTTAGAATGGCCAAGTCAAAGTCCAGACCTGAATCCAATCGAGAATCTGTGGAAAGAACTGAAAACTGCTGTTCACAAACGCTGTCCATCCAACTTCACTGAGCTCCAGCTGTTTGGCAAATATTTCAGTCTCTCAATGTGCAAAACTGATAGAGACAAACCCCAAGGACTCACAGCAGTAATCGCAGCACAAGGTGGCGCTACAGAGGATTAATTTAAGGGGCTGAATAATTTTGCACGCCCAATTTTTTAGTTTATTTGTTAAAAATGTTCGAAATATCCAATACATTTCGTTTCACTTCATGATTGTGTCCCACTTGTTGGTTCTTCACAAAAAATTACAGTTTTATATCTTTATGTTTGAAGCCTGAAATGTGGCAAAAGTTCAAAATGTTCAAGGGGCCAAATACTTTCGCAAGGCGCTGTATTTGGTTTGGTAACAGTTTATACTTTGCTTTGTACAACATCTGTACTGTTTGGAACTCAACAATGTCACAAAACTTCATGATCTTTGAATTGAAAAATAATGAGTTTGTGTGGTCATATTTATTTATTGTTTTTTTTGGTCGGGACATACATGGGTCTCATGCATGTAAACAAGCCACACCGGATTGTAGCCTTGGGCTAATTTGCATCCATCGTCCTCCATGCACACTCTCAATCATCCTGGCCTATTGTACATGTTTAGTGGTAGGGGAAACCGGAGTACCCAGAGGAAACCTACGCAGACTTAGGGAGAACATGCAAACTGCACAGAAAGGCCCCGTCCAGGTGGGAATCGAACCCGAGACCTTCTAGCACGATCGCTAACCGCTGTGCTGCCCTATCAAAATATGATTTCACATTTGTTATTTTGACTCGAAGTCGCACCACCAGCCAAAAAAAAAGTGCCACTTATTGTCCGGGAACTACGGTAAAGATCTCGCCACATGCACAGATTTGTGGAAATTCGACTCAAATCAAGAACAAGAGTACTTATTTCAAGATTACTGTGGTACCTGCGGGGCGAGCAGTTGTGTGGGGGTATGCATGCATGTGTGTGGTACCTGCGGGCAGTTGCGGTCCATGTCGGTCATCTCTTTGGACAGCGCAGACAGAGCCACGTCTTTCTGAAGATGCCAAAGTGTCGTGGAGTAAATCTCCATCCCCTCCTCACGATACGACTCTATCCTCCGCACCTCAGCGAAGATCCGCTCCGCCTACGACCCGACAAAAACCAGAGCGGGTTATGATTCGGGACGCACCGATCTGAAACGTTTGGATCTCGTCATTTTAAAAACACAACTTTCACCGACTAACTCTAGGCGAATATGGACCGGCTCCTTATTCTGAAGGACAGAATCTGAGAATTTGCGGAGTTAGTTTCAACCTCTGCAAATGTAATTCTAATCGCTGCACAAAAGCTTTGATTCATTGCACAAGACACCTCTAGTTGCCATTACTCGATTGCACGTTGTCCTGTCCATTTGCTCCCGAGTGATTCTCCTTTCATGAGATTATTGAAGTCCTATCTTTTCTTCCCTCTAGCAACAGTATGCTAATGCTAGCAACAACTAATCAAGGCTGGGACCTGAGGTTACATTAACCGAAAATTCAATTTACGGTACATTTTTAGCTTTGATGGAAAATGTTGAAGGCCGGGGCTCTCTCTACTGTTTAACACCGCATGGTTTCACTTTGCGTTTCACACGGAAACCGAACAGCTTTTTAGTGCCGCGATAGATCTCCCATCGGAGCTGAGCAGAGATTTGGATAAACACATGAAGGACGGAGAGGCCAAGCCACGGGTGATAGGACTGGCGCCGGGCTCATACACGAACATAAACATTTCAAGGTTTTTCTGCGGAGAAGCCTCAAACTGCATGCTACCCCCATCCGCCTCACTACTCACCCCCATCACCCGTCCCTTTTGTGAAAGAAAAATGAAAAAATTCCAGTGCGTTTTCCGCACGTAATGTGTATATACGTACTTGCTTTATTGCTTCTTGTAACTTCTAATTCCAGCAAATAAGGCCATTTAACGGCCGCCCTGGCATGTTTGGCGCGTCTGCGCAAACATGTCGAGTAAAATTCCTAGCTGTGAACTTGTTCATAACAATGGCAATAAAACCTATTCTGAGAAGAGGTGTGGTGCAGGAGGTACGAGCAGACAGATCGTGCAGCGATGCAAACTGCTCACCCACCGTTTAAGCACTGCGTTAAAATTAAGAAAATGTCAATAATAATCTCCATTAAAAATTTGTATTAGTGTAATATGAGCCTTGATATGAGCTGATGAAGTTCTGAATCAATGGCCGCTGGCTGCTCTGCTTTATGACCATGACACTAGAGGCCGCCATTGCTGTAGTAACCTCAATATAGCCACTAGTCTCCCAGATCCAAGTGCTTTTACCAGAGCGTAGTCCGCGAGTTCCAAGTGTTTTTACCAGAGCGTAGTCCGCGAGTTCCAAGTGTTTTTACCAGAGCGTAGTCCGCGAGTTCCAAGTGTTTTTACCAGAGCGTAGTCCGCGAGTTCCAAGTGTTTTTACCAGAGCGTAGTCCGCGAGTTCAAGTGTTTTTACCAGAGCGTAGTCCGCGAGTTCCAAGTGTTTTTACCAGAGCGTAGTCCGCGAGTTCCAAGTGTTTTTACCAGAGCGTAGTCCGCGAGTTCCAAGTGTTTTTACCAGAGCGTAGTCCGCGAGTTCCAAGTGTTTTTACCAGAGCGTAGTCCGCGAGTTCCAAGTGTTTTTACCAGAGCGTAGTCCGCGAGTTCCAAGTCTTTTTACCAGAGCGTAGTCCGCGAGTTCCAAGTGTTTTTACCAGAGCGTAGTCCGCGAGTTCCAAGTGTTTTTACCAGAGCGTAGTCCGCGAGTTCCAAGTCTTTTTACCAGAGCGTAGTCCGCGAGTTCCAAGTGTTTTTACCAGAGCGTAGTCCGCGAGTTCCAAGTGTTTTTACCAGAGCGTAGTCCGCGAGTTCGAGGTGTTTTTACCAGAGCGTAGTCCGCGAGTTCAAGTGTTTTTACCAGAGCGTAGTCCGCGAGTTCCAAGTGTTTTTACCAGAGCGTAGTCCGCGAGTTCCAAGTGCTTTTACCAGAGCGTAGTCCGCGAGTTCCAAGTGTTTTTACCAGAGCGTAGTCCGCGAGTTCCAAGTGTTTTTACCAGAGAGTAGTCCGCGAGTTCCAAGTGTTTTTACCAGAGCGTAGTCCGCGAGTTCCAAGTGTTTTTACCAGAGCGTAGTCCGCGAGTTCCAAGTGCTTTTACCAGAGCGTAGTCCGCGAGTTCCAAGTGTTTTTACCAGAGAGTAGTCCGCGAGTTCCAAGTGTTTTTACCAGAGAGTAGTCCGCGAGTTCCAAGTGTTTTTACCAGAGCGTAGTCCGCGAGTTCCAAGTGTTTTTACCAGAGCGTAGTCCGCGAGTTCGAGGTGTTTTTACCAGAGCGTAGTCCGCGAGTTCCAAGTGTTTTTACCAAAGTGTAGTCCACGAGTTCGAGGTGTTTTTACCAGAGCGTATTCCGCGAGTTCGAGGTGTTTTTACCAGAGAGTAGTCCGCGAGTTCCAAGTGTTTTTACCAGAGTGTAGTCCGCGAGTTCGAAGTCTTTTTACCAGAGCATAGTCCACGAGTTCGAGGTGTTTTTACCTGAGCATAGTCCGCGAGTTCCAAGTGTTTTTACCAAAGCATAGTCCACGAGTTCGAGGTGTTTTTACCAGAGCGTAGTCCGCGAGTTCCAAGTGTTTTTACCAAAGCATAGTCCACGAGTTCGAGGTGTTTTTACCTGAGTATAGTCCGCGAGTTCGAGGTGTTTTTACCAGAGCGTAGTCCGCGAGTTCCAAGTCTTTTTACCAGAGCGTAGTCCACGAGTTCGAGGTGTTTTTACCAAAGCATAGTCCACGAGTTCGAGGTGTTTTTACCTGAGCGTAGTCCGCGAGTTCCAAGTGTTTTTACCAAAGCATAGTCCACGAGTTCGAGGTGTTTTTACCAAAGCATAGTCCACGAGTTCGAGGTGTTTTTACCAGAGCGTAGTCCACGAGTTCGAGGTGTTTTTACCAGAGCATATTCCACGAGTTCGAGGTGTTTTTACCAGAGCATAGTCCACGAGTTCGAGGTGTTTTTACCTGAGCGTAGTCCGCGAGTTCCAAGTCTTTTTACCAGAGCGTAGTCCGCGAGTTCCAAGTCTTTTTACCAGAGCGTAGTCCGCGAGTTCCAAGTCTTTTTACCAGAGCGTAGTCCGCGAGTTCCAAGTCTTTTTACCAGAGCGTAGTCCACGAGTTCGAGGTGTTTTTACCAGAGCGTAGTCCGCGAGTTCCAAGTCTTTTTACCAGAGCGTAGTCCACGAGTTCGAGGTGTTTTTACCAGAGCGTAGTCCACGAGTTCCAAGTGTTTTTACCAGAGCATAGTCCACGAGTTCGAGGTGTTTTTACCTGAGTGTAGTCCGCGAGTTCGAAGTGTTTTTACCTGAGCGTAGTCCGCGAGTTCCAAGTGTTTTTACCAGAGCGTAGTCCACGAGTTCGAGGTGTTTTTACCAGAGTGTAGTCCGCGAGTTCGAGGTGTTTTTACCAAAGTGTAGTCCACGAGTTCGAGGTGTTTTTACCAGAGTGTAGTCCACGAGTTCCAAGTGTTTTTACCAGAGCATAGTCCACGAGTTCGAGGTGTTTTTACCTGAGTGTAGTCCGCGAGTTCGAAGTGTTTTTACCTGAGCGTAGTCCGCGAGTTCCAAGTGTTTTTACCAAAGTGTAGTCCACGAGTTCGAGGTGTTTTTACCAGAGTGTAGTCCGCGAGTTCGAGGTGTTTTTACCAGAGCGTAGTCCGCGAGTTCGAAGTGTTTTTACCTGAGCGTAGTCCGCGAGTTCCAAGTGTTTTTACCAGAGCGTAGTCCACGAGTTCGAGGTGTTTTTACCAGAGTGTATTCCGCGAGTTCGAGGTGTTTTTACCAGAGTGTAGTCCGCGAGTTCGAGGTGTTTTTACCAGAGTGTAGTCCGCGAGTTCCAAGTGTTTTTACCAGAGCATAGTCCGCGAGTTCGAGGTGTTTTTACCTGAGTGTAGTCCGCGAGTTCGAAGTGCGCCCGGCCGATGGTGGAGAGGACCCAGCCAGTGGTGTAGTGGTGAGGGGGCAGTGAGGAAAGCACCGCGATGGCCTCTTTACAGCTGTACGAGCAGAGCATGAGGTACCCACGACCCAGGTCCCTCAGGGTATTCATGATACTGTCTGTGGGAGGAGTACAAATACTTCATATTCTACTTATTTATAGTCTTCTTGTGGACAAATGGTGCCCGTACCCTAATCTCAGTTTATGTTCCTGTATTGAGAGTTCATTGGTCAGACCATGATAAGTTAGGGTCTGGGGGCAGAGTCACCTGCAGTAGCGCGGGTCTGGGGGCGGAGTTAAGGTCTGGGGGCGGAGTCACCTGCAGTAGCGCGGGTCTGGGGGCGGAGTTAAGGTCTGGGGGCGGAGTCACCTGCAGTCGCGCGGGTCTGGGGGCGGGGTTACCTGCAGTCGCGCGGGTCTGGGGCGGGGTTACCTGCAGTCGCGCGGGTCTGGGGGCGGGGTTACCTGCAGTCGCGCGGGTCTGGGGGCGGGGTTACCTGCAGTCGCGCGGGTCTGGGGGCGGGGTTACCTGCAGTCGCGCGGGTCTGGGGGCGGGGTTACCTGCAGTCGCGCGGGTCTGGGGGCGGGGTTACCTGCAGTCACGCGGGTCTGGGGGCGGGGTTACCTGCAGTCGCGCGGGTCTGGGGGCGGGGTTACCTGCAGTAGCGCGGGTCTGGGGGCGGGGTTACCTGCAGTCGCGCGGGTCTGGGGGCGGAGTTACCTGCAGTCGCGCGGGTCTGGGGGCGGGGTTACCTGCAGTAGCGCGGGTCTGGGGGTGCAGCTTGTCGGGGCCCAGGCCGGGGTGGTCGAGGCGGAGAATGTCCAGGCTCTCGTTGAGGTTGGTGTTGGACGAGGACTTTGTTTTACATTTGGTTTTTCTGTTCGGGATCTTCGTGGGAAACTTCATCTTCAGCTTCTTACTGTTTTCCTGCAACAGATGTCAGAGTCAGGAGGAATTATGTCATTGTGCTGCACAAAGGGTTTAACCACCCTGAACAGAGCACATTTTCTTCAGTTTGGCTTTACCCAAATCTAAAAGCAAAAGAGTGTCCAAAGAGTGACAAAAAGGTTCTGGAAAGCAACAACACAATATAAAAGCGAGAAAAACATTCGACTAAAGACTGATGAACATCGACATGCTTAAAAAAAAACAACAACGCAGCAAAAAAGTTATCAGTTTTGTAAGTTTTCGCTTTCAAATAAGGTGTTACTCTGGCCTATAGTCTTGGATTATAGAGACGGGTAAAGCTGAAATTGAGAAAATTATCATCTCTCATCATCCCACACCACAGGTCTGTTCTAAACTTCTCACACTTTGATTCAGTCGTGTTTATGAGAAGCCACAATGATAAAGTTTGTCCACCAGAGGTCAGTGTTCAAACAGAATGAAGTTGGAGTTTGTGGACAGGCCCTGGAGCACTGCAGAGGCCTGTAGCTGCTCTGCCCACCTCATGGGGGCGCTGTTTTTTGGAAAATGCTCTGTAGGAGACCGAGCTGCATCACGGATTCTCTCTGGAATCCTGTCATGGGCGTTAACAGGGCAGAGTGAGACGTCTGCGCATGTGGGGGAGGAGGGACCCAACGTTTTAGCTTTTGATACCGATACAGGGGATTGAGCATCTGCCGATATTAACCGGTAACAAGAGATTTACATTTTCTTAAAAGTGGTTACTGTTAATTACCTCTACCATCAACGACCCCAGCACTTCATCAAAGGTCTCCACATACCCTCCCTCCCCCCCTGCTCTCTCCATCCAAGAAGAGGAAGTGCGTCGGCAATTCCTGAAGCTGAACCCGCTGAAGGCCCCTGGGCCGGATGGTGTCTCCCCCTCCACCCTGAGACACTGCGCGGATCAGCTGGCTCCCGTCTTCACAGACATTTTCAACACCTCCCTGGAGTCATGCCACGTGCCGTCCTGCTTCAAATCGTCCACCATCGTCCCTGTCCCTAAGAAACCACGGATCACAGGACTTAATGACTACAGGCCGGTGGCGCTGACGTCTGTGGTCATGAAGACTTTTGAGCGCTTGGTCCTGCCCCACCTCAAGGACATCCCCGCCCCCCTCCTGGACCCGCTGCAGTTCGCCTACAGAGCCAACAGGTCTGTGGACGACGCAGTCAATCTGGCCCTCCACTTCACCCTGGAGCATCTGGACTCACCAGGAACCTACGCCAGGGTCCTGTTTGTTGACTTCAGCTCCACTTCACCCTGGAGCATCTGGACTCCCCAGGAACCTACGCCAGGATCCTGTTTGTGGACTCCAGCTCTGCCTTCAACACCATCCTCCCTGGACTGCTACGAGACAAGCTCTACCAGCTCAGCGTGCCCGACTCCCTCTGCAGGTGGATCACTGACTTCCTGACGGACCGGAGACAGCACGTGCGGCTGGGGAAGATCGTCTCGGACACTCGGACTACAAACACTGGAACTCCTCAGGGCTGTGTACTTTCCCCCTGGCTCTTCTCCCTGTACACAAACTGCTGCACCTCCAGTCACCAGTCCGTTAAACTGATCAAGTTTGCAGATGACACCACCCTCATCGGGCTCATCTCGGACGGTGATGAGTCCGCCTACAGGAGAGAGGTGGAATGGCTGGGGTCCTGGTGCAGCCACAACAACCTGGAGCTGAACACCCAGAAGACCGTGGACTTTAGGAAAGACACAGCCCCACCGTCCCCCCTCACCCTGACAGACTCTCCCACCCCCATTTCCATCGTGGACTCCTTCCGTTTCCTGGGCACCACCATCACCCAGGACCTCAAATGGGAGCCGACCATCAGCTCCCTCATCAAGAAGGCCCAGCAGAGGATGTTCTTCCTGCGGCAGCTGAAGAAACTCAAGCTGCCAACCAAGATGCTGGTGCAGTTCTACACGGCCATCATCGAGTCCATCCTCACCTCCTCCATCACCGTGTGGTCCATCCTCACCTCCTCCATCACCGTGTGGTCCCGGCGCTACAGAACGGGACAGGCACCGACTGCAGCGCATTGTGCTGCTGAGAAGGTGATTGGCTGTGAGCTCCATCTCTCCAGGACCTGTTCACCTCCAGGACCCGGAGGCGTGTGGGTCGGATCACAGCTGACCCTTCTCACCCTGGACACGGACTATTCACCCCTCTCCCCTCAGGCAGGAGGCTACGGTCTATCCAGACCCACACCTCCCGCCATCAGACTCGTGAACAATAACAAGTCTCTGTAGCTCAGTCACAGACTCATGATGTTTCTGCTCTGCTGCTGTTGGTGAGTCCACACTTAGACCCGCTGATATCACTTTAAACACTTAATATCACTTTATATGCTACACATCTGTATATACAATCCCACTGTTGTTCATTGTCAAATTGATGTTGTCTTACCATGTCACTTTATTTTACCTTATTTAATATGTTTTATGCATGCCCCTATAGCCTTATAGTTTAGAGTTCTTTAGCTTATTTTTTTATCTTAATTCTGTGTTATATGTCGCACGTTTGCACCGAGACAAATTCCTAGTTTGTAAACCTTGTTCACAAACCGATTCTGATTCTGAAGAAGTTGGTCCTCTTTTCTCCAGCATCAGATCAATAAAGGCTTTTACAGATGTTATCGATTATAGGTCGAAGAATAACTGGACGTTTCTACATTAATAAGAACAAGTCAACTGATCTGAAAGTACCTTTGCAGTGGAGGAGGCGCTGGTGAACAGCCGGGTGCTCCGTCGGGGTTGGATGTTGGGGGGGCCGGAGGGGCTGAGGACCTGGGGCGTCCCGCTGTAGAGAGGTCAGAGGTTACAGTTGTGGCTCATTTTATAATGTGTGCTCTTCTGTGATTGGCTGTTACCTGGTATGGGGGGCGGCGCTCTGCTGTGATTGGTTGAAGGGGATGGGCAGAACCTCTCGGCTGTTTCCACTCTGAGAGAAAACCTTGGACTGACTGATCCTGGACACGGTCTGAGGACAGAGAGTTTAAAGGGGAAGTCTCTACAGTGGATGTGTTTCTGTGGCCGGGGAGAGGAGGGGGGGGTTCATGGGCGTAAACATGTTAATAAATCCAGGGCTGTGCAATTCATCGATTTTGATTATTACACTAAACAATTATAAGCATAATGGAGAGGATTATTAAGGATGCCCTCCCACTTTCCATCCTGCAGTTAGTGTGAGCGTGTGATTCGCGACGCAGACGCAGACGCAGAGCGATGGAACAGATCTGTTTAAAGGATCTGCATTAGGGCTGAACCATTCATTGCATTTGCAGTTTTATCGCGATTTCGTAATCGCAGGGCACATGATTTTGGCAGTGAATGGAGGTGTGAGATACGGTGGAAAAGTCCGCTCCGCCGCGGGATTTTGCCTTCTTCTCCGTTAGCATTGCGTTAGCCGCAGCGCTAATCACGCCGTTTCCTCGCTGCTGCTACACGCTCTGAACAGAAACGCCCTCAGCTCTGGATTCACACGTCTCTGCCTCCACAGAGATACAGGTGAGCCTGAGCTGCTGTAAAGAGTGAAGAGTCGTTTGTGTTTATGTTTGGGAATGTTGTGGATAAAGAACTTCTCTAAAGCATAATGACGGTTCATGACCATAAAGTATCCGGATACTGAGCCTTTATTTACCTTTACATCTCCTGTAGGTACAGACGTAGATATAAACACTAAACTGCTGTAAGAAAAGAGTTGGAGACTCCGATCCGAGGCAGGAGTCCGTCTCTTATTTTGCTGTTTGAGCTGAAATGTCTCTAAATGGCTGAGAGTCAAAGTGAAAGTAAAACGTGTCTCCTTGTGTCAATGTTCTTCTTTCTTCATATGGTCCAAAGTCCAAAACCAAAACGCTGCTCCTGATTCCTCTGTGTTTAGGCGTGAGCTCCGTCTGGCGTCTCCGTGTCCGTCAGTAACTCACATCTGACCGGGGTCTGATTGGCCCAAATAATAAATGGTTTATTTTGTATTCACTGGGAGTTTGATTTCCTATTACTATTTAAAGCAGGCGTTTGTTCTTCCTGCACTTTAGTGGCTGATGTTACCGACGGGAGTGAGTTAGTTTTATCGTTTAAATAAATAAATTTTAAAAATATATATTTCTTTTTTATTTATTTATAGACTGTACTGTTAAGTTCAGACAGTTTAAGTGCAGTCCACACGTTTTGTTTGCTTTATTGTTGCAATTTTCAATTCAAATTAATCTAATATTGTTTATTATGAAAGACTGATTTATAGCTTGTGTTGGGTGAAAAATACATAAGACCTTAAAACAATTATCGCATATTTAAATCGCAATATTGAAAAAAGAAAAAAAGAGAAACAAACCAAAATTGCAATTACATTATTTTCAGCCCTAATTGGTATCCTGCTATTTTAGCCATTCCAAAGTAAACTAAGGGCATTTATGAAAGATTGTACCTCTATAACTATGGACTCCGCCCCCTCTCTTCGCCCATGCAACATTAGCAGTAAAAAATATAAATATCACAGCAATAAGTGAAGTTACTTCACAATTCAGTCAGAACGGAGTTAACATTTGCAACAAAGCTTCATAAATGGCACACACACTAACGCACATTTTGATTGAGTCGCCGCTCTGGCCTCCATCGGGTGTTTACATTATGGGACTGGTTTGGTTAGAAGAGTTAATCCACTTTGATTCTGGCCAAGGTTCACCAAACATCCACCGGTGAAGTGACGGTCACAGACAAACACCATTTTGGCCGATAGTCGCTGAATTTGACACTCTGACGTAAAACACGTCAGAGTGTCAAACAGGAAGTGGTTTTCCAGGAGAGGGCGGAGCAGCTGCTCAGAGCAGGATTCAGGAAGATTACAAAGAACTGCATGAATGAAGATAGAAGCCACTCTGGGGGTGTTTTTGATAAAAGCATAACATGGCTAAAAGGTCGATTTTGCATGATAGGACCTGTAAATGAGTTGTGTAGGCCTTAGCTTTCAAATGAAGCGTTACTCTGGCCAATAGGTTGTGACCTTTTAGATTTGGGTAAAAGCTGAACAGGAGAAAATGGGCTTGGTTAAGGCGGAGGTAAGAGGTAATGACGGCCTGCAGGGGGCAGGAGTGAGGGCAGTACCTTTTTGTTGGGTCCGGGCGGGGCATCCAGACCGCTGCTGAAATTCTGCAGATATGAGGGGTCTCCAGGGCTGGGCTCCAGGGGCAGGATCCCGAAACTTCAGAGAAAAAGATTTGACTCTGGTTAATACATCACTGAGGGGTGAGGCCTAAGGGGGCGGGGCTCATAGAAATAAAAAGGGAGAAATTATATTGAGAATAACTTCTGTGAACAGTTAGCATTAGCCTGTTGTATTTCCCTATAGCCGTTAGCATTAGCCAGTTTAATGCATTTCTCTATAGCCGTTAGCATTAGCCCGTTTAAGGCATTTCTCTATAGCCGTTAGCATTAGCCCGTTTAAGGCATTTCTCTATAGCCGTTAGCATTAGCCCGTTTAAGGCATTTCTCTATAGCCGTTAGCATTAGCCCGTTTAAGGCATTTCTCTATAGCCGTTAGCATTAGCCCGTTTAAGGCATTTCTCTATAGCCGTTAGCATTAGCCCGTTTAAGGCATTTCTCTATAGCCGTTAGCATTAGCCCGTTTAATGGGCTCACCTGTGATGGGGCGGGGCTCACCTGGGCGTAAGGGGGCTGAGAGCGGGCGGGCCTCCCAACAGACTCCGCCCGCTCTTGGGTTTGTTTTGCTTGTTGCTAAGCAGCGAGGCGGCGGTCGCCACGGAGACGGTCTCCGGGGAGATGAGGGAGGAGTCGATGTAGGACACGGAGAGGTCAGAGTTCAGCTTCCCACTGGACGCCTCAAGGTTCAGGCGGTTCAGCTCCTGAAGCGGAAAGAGGGTTATACATGTTACTGCGACTACTACAAATACTACCATTACTACAAACACTGAAGATTACTGCGAATACTACAGTCGAGCAATATATCCTGCGCTCATATCCTAAAGGCCGTGGTTTTATAGCTCGTGTCCCTTCATGCTGAACATTTCTCAGTTTTTATGTAAAGTTCTATAGAAATAAACTTTGATCCCACAGCTTCCTTAAATCAGAGGGACAGGAAGTACAAACCAGCGTATCCTGTGGCGTCTCCATCAGCGCTGTGTCCAATCGGTGACTGGGAATCTGCGTCTGGGCGGGGCTAACGGGCTGAGAGGGCGGGGCCACCTGTGGGAGCCGAAAAACCTGGTCCGGATCGGGCTTGTCCCCTGAACAACAAAAAGACAGTTTTGGAGGTGTTCTTTAAAAAAAAAAAAAAAAAGTGCTCCCAGACTGACCTAAGGTGGTACCTAAGCGACAAGTGTTAATGAGGTGGTACCTAAGTGGCAGGTGTTAATGCAGTGGTACCTAAGTGGCAGGTGTTAATGAGGTGGTACCTAAGTGGCAGGTGTTAATGAGGTGGTACCTAAGTGGCAGGTGTTAATGAGGTGGTACCTAAGTGGCAGGTGTTAATGAGGTGGCACCTTCGCGACAAGTGTTAATGAGGTGGTACCTAAGCGGAAGATGTTAATGAGGTGGTACCTTCGCGACTAGTGTTAATGAGGTGGTACCTAAGTGGCAGGTGTTAATGAGGTGGTACCTAAGTGACAAGTGTTAATGCGGTGGCACCTAAGTGGCAGGTGTTCATGAGGTGGTACCTAAGTGGCAGGTGTTAGTGAGGTGGTACCTAAGTGGCAGGTGTTAGTGAGGTGGTACCTAAGTGGCAGGTGTTAGTGAGGTGGTACCTAAGTGGCAGGTGTTAATGAGGTGGTACCTAAGTGGCAGGTGTTAGTGAGGTGGTACCTAAGTGGCAGGTGTTAGTGAGGTGGTACCTAAGTGGCAGATGTTAGTGAGGTGGTACCTAAGTGGCAGGTGTTAGTGAGGTGGTACCTAAGTGGCAGGTGTTAATGAGGTGGTACCTAAGTGACAAGTGTTAATGCGGTGGCACCTAAGTGGCAGGTGTTAGTGAGGTGGTACCTAAGTGGCAGGTGTTAGTGAGGTGGTACCTAAGTGGCAGATGTTAGTGAGGTGGTACCTAAGTGGCAGGTGTTAGTGAGGTGGTACCTAAGTGGCAGGTGTTCATGAGGTGGTACCTAAGTGGCAGGTGTTCATGAGGTGGTACCTAAGCGGCAGGTGTTAATGAGGTGGTACCTAAGTGGCAGGTGTTAATGAGGTGGTACCTAAGTGGCAGGTGTTAATGAGGTGGTACCTAAGTGGCAGGTGTTCATGAGGTGGTACCTAAGTGGCAGGTGTTCATGAGGTGGTACCTAAGTGGCAGGTGTTAGTGAGGTGGTACCTAAGTGGCAGGTGTTAGTGAGGTGGTACCTAAGTGGCAAGTGTTAATGAGGTGGTACCTAAGTGGCAGGTGTTAATGAGGTGGTACCTAAGTGGCAGGTGTTCATGAGGTGGTACCTAAGTGGCAGGTGTTAATGAGGTGGTACCTAAGTGGCAGGTGTTAATGAGGTGGTACCTAAGTGGCAGGTGTTAATGAGGTGGTACCTAAGTGGCAGGTGTTCATGAGGTGGTACCTAAGTGGCAGGTGTTAATGAGGTGGTACCTAAGTGGCAGAGGTTCTGGAAAGGGCCCCAGTTGAACGGGTTCAGATTCAGACTCTTCTGGAAACATTCTGCTCCTTTGGCGGCGCGGTCCGTTTTACTGAAAAACAAAAGAAACATTTCCGGGCTGCACAGAGATTGTGGAGGCTCTGGGAGTTCATAATGATGTCACATGATGTTCTAGAATGTGCTTCTCCAGAACTGTGTGCCAGATACATTAAAGTAGGGGTTTGGGATAAGGTTCGGAGCCCCCAAGAAATGTAGAGCTTATCCTTAACGCCCGGCTCACACTGAAGCCGGTCCTGATCCAGTCTGGTTTCACCCCAAACTACCACTCTAATAATAATAAATATATATATATATATATATATATATATATATGTGTGTGTAGTTGTTGTAACAAAAGCCGTATTTGCCAGTACGACTCCCCAGTGAAGTGGAGGCTTTAAACACACTAATGCCCCGTGTCACTGGTGGAGACATGTTTACATTTACGCCGTTACACGCGTGTACAGGTGGTAAACGAGCCCAGATAAGTAGTAAGCGGACTGATTTTATTTTGAAATACACCGGATCTTCCTCTCCCACGAGACCTGACTTCCTGTTTGTCTTGATCAGCTTGATCCGTTGGGGCTCCGGTCTCCGGCAGAAACAGACTTCTTGCGGATTCTTTCCGTTGCCGCCGGACGGCCTCGGTAGCCGGAGCCGGACTTCGCGGAGCGGTGAGCGTGGTACATTGATTTGAATGACTTTCCAAGTTTGCGGACGCCGTACCGGACCTTAACCGGATCCAGTGTGAGCCGGGGGTTAGTTACTGCATTCTGGTGCCATTCAGAAGGTGAGAACTGTCCTACGATTTAACATTTTAGAGTTTTACTTTTGAAACAGCTTTAGCTCACTCTCGTCACTCACTGAACAGCAATCTCCTCAGCTCTGATGATGTTCCTCCAGATCCCAGTGGGGCAGAGACGGGGCAATAGTATCATTTAGGCTGAGTCAGAGAACTTTGGGATAAATCCTACAATAATGGTACTCGAGTAATGGCGACATGTTTGTAATAATGAGAATGCATTAGTTTTATATAGCGGGACACGGCTTAACACTGATCAGTCCCGTGTGTTTAAACTGAACACGGATCCATCCCGTGTGGTTAGTTTGAGGCAGAGTTTGTATAAACAGAATCCAGCCAGATCAGTGCAGTACTTCAGTAGTACTAGTACTGTAGTATTATGGTACTAGTACTGTAGTATTATGGTACTAGTACTGTAGTATTATGATACTGACCAGTAGATGTGTCCGAGCAGAGACAACGTGAACGGAGCCGAGTCTCCAAACTCTGTGATGATGTCGTCCTGAGTTTTCTGTTTGTTCAACACTCCCCCGACGAGAACCTGCTCCCCCTCCGCCAGTCTGTAATAAACATGTAATTAACACGTAACTACACTCTGCCCCTCCGCCAGTCTGTAATAAACATGTAATTAACACGTAACTACACTCTGCCCCTCCGCCAGTCTGTAATAAACATGTAATTAACACGTAACTACACTCTGCCCCTCCGCCAGTCTGTAATAAACATGTAATTAACATGTAATTAACACTTAACTACACTCTGCCCCTCCGCCAGTCTGTAATAAACATGTAATTAACACGTAACTACACTCTGCCCCTCCGCCAGTCTGTAATAAACATGTAATTAACACGTAACTACACTCTGCCCCTCCGCCAGTCTGTAATAAACATGTAATTAACACGTAACTACACTCTGCCCCTCCGCCAGTCTGTAATAAACATGTAATTAACATGTAATTAACACTTAACTACACTCTGCCCCTCCGCCAGTCTGTAATAAACATGTAATTAACACGTAACTACACTCTGCCCCTCCGCCAGTCTGTAATAAACATGTAATTAACACGTAACTACACTCTGCCCCTCCGCCAGTCTGTAATAAACATGTAATTAACACGTAACTACACTCTGCCCCTCCGCCAGTCTGTAATAAACATGTAATTAACACGTAACTACACTCTGCCCCTCCGCCAGTCTGTAATAAACATGTAATTAACACGTAACTACACTCTGCCCCTCCGCCAGTCTGTAATAAACATGTAATTAACACGTAACTACACTCTGCCCCTCCGCCAGTGTGTAATAAACATGTAATTAACACGTAACTACACTCTGCCCCTCCGCCAGTGTGTAATAAACATGTAATTAACACGTAACTACACTCTACCCCTCCGCCAGTCTGTAATAAACATGTAATTAACACGTAACTACACTCTGCCCCTCCGCCAGTCTGTAATAAACATATCAGTGATTAATACTTAAACTATCAAAACAGATGGAGAGGGAAGAGGAGGTGTAATAGAGGAGGTGTAATAGAGGAAGAGGAGGCCGTGCAGTAGAGGTGGAGACGTAGAGGAAGAGGAGCTGTAATAGAGGAAGATGAGGCCGTGCAGTAGAGGAGGAGACGTAGAGGAAGAGGAGCTGTAATAGAGGAGGTGTAATAGAGGAAGAGGAGGCCGTGCAGTAGAGGAGGAGACATAGAGGAAGAGGAGGTGTAATAGAGGAAGATGAGGCCGTGCAGTAGAGGAGGAGACGTAGAGGAAGAGGAGCTGTAATAGAGGAGGTGTAATAGAGGAAGAGGAGGCCGTGCAGTAGAGGAGGAGACATAGAGGAAGAGGAGGTGTAATAGAGGAAGATGAGGCCGTGCAGTAGAGGAGGAGACGTAGAGGAAGAGGAGCTGTAATAGAGGAAGAGGAGGCCGTGCAGTAGAGGAGGAGACATAGAGGAAGAGGAGGTGTAATAGAGGAAGAGGAGGCCGTGCAGTAGAGGAGGAGACGTAGAGGAAGAGGAGGTGTAATAGAGGAGGTGTAATAGAGGAAGAGGAGGCCGTGCAGTAGAGGTGGAGACGTAGAGGAAGAGGAGCTGTAATAGAGGAGGTGTAATAGAGGAAGAGGAGGCCGTGCAGTAGAGGAGGAGACGTAGAGGAAGAGGAGGACCTACTTGCTGAGCTCCACGCAGCACTTGGCGAGCAGGAAGCGGAGCTGTGGGGAGCAGCAGGAGTGGGCCTTCAGCAGACGGTAGGCTTTATAGGCTTTACCCGAACGGTAGTAACATGTGGCCAACAGGTACAGGGCCTCCTCCGAGCGCACTGTGGAGAGAGGAAGGGCATCTGAGTCTTTACTCTAACCCTCTGAGCTATAGATAGGAAGGGCATCTGAGCCAACAGCCTTTACTCCAACCTATGAGCAGGGTCCCAGTGACTGGAGCAGCTTAAAAACAGGACGACTCTTTACCCAGACCTACAAAACTGACCACGACTCGTGTTTTCTTCCATTTCTCACGCATTCGGCTGTGAGCTCCAGAGGAGAAGCTTTTAGATTTGGGTAAAGCCAAACGGAGAAAAAGTGCTCAAGTAAGAGGTTAACGCTAACGCATACATGAGCACAGAGGAGTGAAGGAGCTCAGGACCGCCCTCGGGACCGCCCTCAGGACCGCCCTCAGTGTGAGGTCAGAGGGGCTACAGAGCAAAACGTGAGTGAGCAGCTTTACCTTCAGCGTATAATCTCTCCGCCAGAAACACGGCGTCCAGGTACGAGTAGTGGTTCAGGGCCTGCCACACTGCAGCCTGGGCAGAAACAAAGTCAATAACCTCTTCATGAAATAGCAACAAACACGACAAAATAAGTTACTATCAGTTTTGTGGGTCACATTTTTGTTGTTATTGTGACACTTTAGTCGAGACGCTTTTAGATTTGGGTCACTACGGCGAGGCGTCTTTCCAATATTATGGCCCTCGCCTCTGGAACGACCTGAGGAGGAGCTCAGGACCACAGAGAACGTTCATGTGTTTAAGAGCAGCTCAAGACCCACCTTTTTAGCTTAGCTTTCAACTCACATCCATTTATTTAGTCCTAATGGTGTGTGTGTGCACCTGTTCGTTATCTGTAAAGCACTTTGTGATACCTTTCGGTATGAAAAGCGCTGAATAAATAAAGTTTGATTTGATAAAGCCGAACTGGAGAAAATGTGCTAATTTCAGGCGGGGTCAAAACAGGTGTGAGCACTTCTCTGGACTGTGTGTGTGTGTGTACACGTACGTACACACACACACACACACACACACACACACACACACACACACACACACACACACACACACACACACACACACACACACACACACACACACACACACACACACACACACACACACACACACACACACACACACACACACACACACACACACACACACACACACACACACACACACACACACACACACACACACACACACACACACACACACACACACACACACACACACACACACACACACAGTTACAATGCAGCCTGGGCAGAAGAAAAAAAAACTATAAATAAATGTAATAAACAGATTTAACACGCGGCAGAGCCACATGGCGGATCAGATTTACTAATGACACAGACACATGTCCCTCTGATCCACGGACTCATTCACATAAACGCGTTTCACAAAGAAAATATTAATCAAATAAACCAGTTTCTCCGCAGAGGCTAATGCTAAAGCGGCTAACAGCTGATGCTAATGTTAGCACCGGCAGCTAAGTGCAGTTAGCCGCAGAGAAGCGCAATGTTTTACTTATTTACGGTAGAGACAGGTTTTAAAATGTGCTCGGCCCAGTTCTACACGAGCTTCGGGACCGGCCCAGAGCCACATGTCGACACTGAAAAGCGTTTTAACCAAAGCCGGAGTTTTATCGAACCCGACGCTAGCCGCAGTGTTAGCCTCGAGCTAACGACACAAACACTGCGGCAAAGGGTGAATAAAACCCACAGAGAAGAATAATGAGCTCCGGAATCACAGTCAGCTCAGAAGGACAGCGGGGTTACCTCATGTTTTACCTGAACAGGGCAAAGAAAAGCAGAAACACGGCACTTTAGGCCAAACGGAGGAGTTTGAGGAGCTAGCATCAGTACCATCAGGCTAAAGCCCCTTAACTACACGATCATCATAAAAACACAGAAATACGGCTTTTAAAAACAAAAACAGACTTTCCATCAAAGCCGAATGTCAAAGCACACGTTACAGAAGCTTCGGCTTTAAGCAACACCGCGAACACGGTTTCAAACTTTAAGTCATTGTAATCTGTGCATAAATCTGTGCCATCTCCCAGGCTTGTTCCAATAACTCCCTGATGATCCATAAAAACAAAGCATTTGAAATATTACAAGACTTCGTTATTCAGTGAAAACATAAAACATTGTTTATTAGCAGATGCTCTGGTGACGGGTCTGTTGAGGATTATGACAGAACAACAAAGATACGTGACTTCTGCTGAAGCATCAAACGTTACTTCAATATTAAGTGTTTAGAAATTAAATGATGAGCCGATTATCGAAGAACCGAGACACAAACCGGGCAAGAGCAGGATTCATGTTCGGGAAAAGATAGAAATTAATATAAAACCAACAAGACCGATATATTGGACAATTTCATTGAGTCGTTGTTTGAAATAAAGATGAAACCACATTAACCAAAGGTCAATGGTTTGTTGTGATTCTAATCTAAGCCGAACTCTTTTCTACAGCCCATTTACCACTAGACTTGAGCCCGGTCTCTCCACAGAGCTTTATGTAGCAGAAATGTTCGTTTAGGCGTAAACATGACTAGGCTGCGATGGAAGTCTGGTGTGACCCATCGTTCTTTTGGCCCATTCTGTTAAATCAACCCACAGAACCGGAGCAGCGGGTCAAAACTGGCCCGAGACCAGAGTTTGGACCTGGATTTAGCCTGAAAACAGGGTTCTGCGAACACACGTGTGAAAGCAGCGGTGCCGGAACTCCACTGCAGCAGCGGGCAGAGTATCTCCCTCAGGCCGAGCTGCAGCCTCTTTCCTCGGCCTGCAGCTGCACCGGGCTCCCGGGCCCTGTAGCCGAACCGAATCCAACCCTACCCTCGTACCTGGACGGGCTCCTGGAGGACTGTCATCGCCCCTCGGCTGCGTCAAAGCTCCGTGACGGGGCTTTAACGCTGTTTTCCGCGGCTCTGCTCTTCTGTGTCGGTCTGTGCCTCTGAGAGAAGAGAGGCCCAGCTTTGAACTGCGACCGTTACAGCGGAAACTACCGGAGACTGGCGGAAACGTCCGAGCGGAGACTGGCGGAAACTACCGAGTGGAGACTGGCGGAAACTGCCGAGTGGAGACTGGCGGAAACTACCGAGTGGGGACTGGCGGAAACTACCGAGTGGAGACTGGCGGAAACTGCCGAGTGGAGACTGGCGGAAACTACCGAGTGGGGACTGGCGGAAACTGCCGAGCGGAGACTGGCGGAAACTGCCGAGCGGAGACTGGCGGAAACTGCCGAGCGGAGACTGGCGGAAACGTCCGAGCAGAGACTGGCGGAAACTACCGGAGACTGGCGGAAACTGCCGAGCGGAGACTGGCGGAGACTGCCGAGCGGAGACTGGCGGAAACTGCCGGAGACTGACGAAACTACTTTTTTGTTCTTATATTTTCTGTCTTATTCTTATTATTTTTTTAAACAACAAATAAGGATAACAAAGAAACAACAAAGAAGCAAACAAATAATAATACAAACTATTTCTATGGGGCTTAATTAGAAATTAAATCTACAACCTGAATCTGTTCAAATAGTTTAGCAGGAAAAACAAAACCGTAACATGACTGCGCAATTAACCTCTTAACCCCCACCTGAACCGACCACATTTTCTCCAGTTTGGTAAAAATGAGACAAAACTAAGACGAAACACAACAAGAAAAGCAACAAAAAAGTGACAAAAGTAGCCACAAAAGACTAGTAAAAAATGACAGAAATGAGGCGTTTCTCTGGCCTATAGGCTGTAACCTTTTAGATTTGGGTAAAGCTGAACTGGAGAAATGCGCTTGGTTAAGGCGGGGGTTAAGAGGTTAATAATGACATACTTTCTGTTCGGTAAATGATACAAAAACAATGAAACTTTCTTAAATGTTTATTGAAGGATCAAAGGCACAGTTTGTTTCTGAACAAAATTGTTAACAATTGTTTATTATTGTTATTTATGCAAATGAGTTTAAAATTAATGAAGAAAAAATATTAACAATAATGAAGCTGCAGTTCCACAGAGGCGCCACACGATGGAGCCTTTTACTCATAACTAAACTCATCATTTCTATAACTTTATATTTATCACTTAATTTCTCCGACTTAAGTTAAACATTTAAATGACTCTGTTTGAAAATATATTAATTAAAATGTGAAAAATGAAACAGTTCAGTCCTGGATCAGAGGAGGAGGGATCTCCAAATCTGTCAAAACAAATACAAGAAAGTTAGACAAAAGTAAAAGCTCCCAGAAGTAGAAGCAGCAGTAGCAGTGGAAGCAGCAGTAGGGGGCGCCACAGATCTGTAATGAACTCTGGGTCTCCAGCCTGAGTCCTGACACTTTATCCGTTTAAACTCTTAACCCGAACCGAGCACATTTTCTGCAGTTCGGCTTTCCCCAAATCTAAAAGCTTCTGGGGGAAAAAAACGTCAAAATAGCAACAAAAACAAAAGGAAGACAAGGATAAAAACACAACAAAAAATTGACCAAAAACTGTGAAAAAGTGGCAAAGTGTGATATTACAAAAAAAACAAAGAAAGAAAATATATGAAATATGACTAAAATGGGTCAAACGCAATAAAAAGAGCGGCAACAACGCAAGGAAAAAAAGATCAGTTTAGGTCCGTTTTGAAGGTCTTAGCTTTCAAATAAGACGTTACTCTGTTGCTCTCCAGTCCAGAAGCTTTAGATTTGGGTAAAACTGAACTGGAGCTCGGTTCAGGTGGGGGGTAAGAGGTGGATGAAAATCTCCACTTCGACCACTGCATGAAAAATCAATACCTCCTGTGTCTCACCTTGAAGAGGGAGGAATGTGAGAGTGTCCTCTCACCTCCGCTCCCAAAGGGAGCCGAGTGTCCTCTCACCTCCGCTCCCAAAGGGAGCCGAGTGTCCCCTCACCTCCCCTCCCAAAGGGAGCCGAGTGTCCCCTCACCTCCCCTCCCAAAGGGAGCCGAGTGTCCCCTCACCTCCGCTCCCAAAGGGAGCCGAGTGTCCTCCCACCTCCCCTCCCAAAGGGAGCCGAGTGTCCTCTCACCTCCCCTCCCAAAGGGAGCCGAGTGTCCTCTCACCTCCGCTCCCAAAGGGAGCCGAGTGTCCCCTCACCTCCCCTCCCAAAGGGAGCCGAGTGTCCCCTCACCTCCCCTCCCAAAGGGAGCCGAGTGTCCTCTCACCTCCGCTCCCAAAGGGAGCCGAGTGTCCTCTCACCTCCGCTCCCAAAGGGAGCCGAGTGTCCTCTCACCTCCCCTCCCAAAGGGAGCCGAGTGTCCTCTCACCTCCGCTCCCAAAGGGAGCCGAGTGTCCTCTCACCTCCCCTCCCAAAGGGAGCCGAGTGTCCTCTCACCTCCCCTCCCATAGGGAGCCGAGTGTCCCCTCACCTCCCCTCCCAAAGGGAGCCGAGTGTCCTCTCACCTCCCCTCCCAAAGGGAGCCGAGTGTCCTCTCACCTCCCCTCCCAAAGGGAGCCGAGTGTCCCCTCACCTCCGCTCCCAAAGGGAGCCGAGTGTTCTCTCACCTCCCCTCCCAAAGGGAGCCGAGTGTCCCCTCACCTCCGCTCCCAAAGGGAGCCGAGTATCCTCTCACCTCCCCTCCCAAAGGGAGCCGAGTGTCCTCTCACCTCCGCTCTCAAAGGGAGCCGAGTGTCCTCTCACCTCCGCTCTCAAAGGGAGCCGAGTGTCCCCTCACCTCCGCTCCCAAAGGGAGCCGAGTGTTCTCTCACCTCCGCTCCCAAAGGGAGCCGAGTGTCCCCTCACCTCCGCTCCCAAAGGGAGCCGAGTGTTCTCTCACCTCCCCTCCCAAAGGGAGCCGAGTGTCCTCTCACCTCCCCTCCCAAAGGGAGCCGAGTGTTCTCTCACCTCTGCTCCCAAAGGGAGCCGAGTGTCCCCTCACCTCCCCTCCCAAAGGGAGCCGAGTGTCCCCTCACCTCCCCTCCCAAAGGGAGCCGAGTGTCCTCTCACCTCCCCTCCCAAAGGGAGCCGAGTATCCTCTCACCTCCGCTCCCAAAGGGAGCCGAGTGTCCTCTCACCTCCCCTCCCAAAGGGAGCCGAGTGTCCTCTCACCTCCGCTCCCAAAGGGAGCCGAGTATCCTCTCACCTCCGCTCCCAAAGGGAGCCGAGTGTCCTCTCACCTCCCCTCCCAAAGGGAGCCGAGTATCCTCTCACCTCCCCTCCCAAAGGGAGCCGAGTGTCCTCTCACCTCCCCTCCCAAAGGGAGCCGAGTATCCTCTCACCTCCGCTCCCAAAGGGAGCCGAGTGTCCTCTCACCTCCCCTCCCAAAGGGAGCCGAGTGTCCTCTCACCTCCCCTCCCAAAGGGAGCCGAGTGTCCCCTCACCTCCCCTCCCAAAGGGAGCCGAGTGTCCTCTCACCTCCCCTCCCAAAGGGAGCCGAGTGTCCTCTCACCTCCCCTCCCAAAGGGAGCCGAGTGTCCTCTCACCTCCCCTCCCAAAGGGAGCCGAGTGTTCTCTCACCTCCCCTCCCAAAGGGAGCCGAGTGTCCCCTCACCTCCCCTCCCAAAGGGAGCCGAGTGTCCCCTCACCTCCGCTCCCAAAGGGAGCCGAGTGTCCTCTCACCTCCCCTCCCAAAGGGAGCCGAGTGTCCTCTCACCTCCCCTCCCAAAGGGAGCCGAGTGTCCTCTCACCTCCGCTCTCAAAGGGAGCCGAGTGTCCTCTCAAAGGGAGCCGAGTGTCCCCTCACCTCCCCTCCCAAAGGGAGCCGAGTGTCCTCTCACCTCCCCTCCCAAAGGGAGCCGAGTGTCCTCTCACCTCCCCTCCCAAAGGGAGCCGAGTGTCCTCCCAAAGGGAGCCGAGTGTCCTCCTTCCTGTGGAGTTTGCATGTTCTCCCCGTGTGTAGGTCAGGTCACTATGCTACGCTTACTTTATAAGCTGTTAAACTGATGTCTGTCTGTTTGAACATTTTGGCCTGAATAAAATAATAACATTTCTGCAAAGATTTGTAAGAAATTTAAATATCAAACATATTTAGCCGGTCCAGTTGTTAATGGCTACAACCAGAGGCCTGATTTATCAATAAAGAGGCCCATTTATGATTAACACTTCTAATGATTGTATTATTACAATTAAAAACAGTGTTGCAGTGCATTATGGGTAATTTCAGCTCAGATCCAGAGGTGCATCCTGGGTAAATGAGCCAAAGGGAGGAGGCGAGTGGTCTGAGTGAATTGGAACACCACTTGGTGGCGCTGTGTGGAGACGCGAGGGAAACGTGCCTCCAGGGGGCGCTCCTCTGTCTCTCTTACCCAGGTGCTGCAGACTCGCAGGTAAATCCACAGGTGCAAGGGGGCGGGGCCCAGTGGGCGGAGCTGAGGGCGGAGGAAAGGGCGGAGGGGGCGGGATCATGACTGACAGGGGCGAAGCAAAGACAGGAAACACTTTAAAGCAGAAGCGATGACATCATCATGCCAGGAGGGCGAGGCTCTTACGTGATTGGCCGGGAGGCAGGAAGAGCGAGCGTGTGAAGCAGCGGGAGGCGGGGCCAGAGCGGACCCTCAGCGAATGAGAGCGCAGGGCGGGCGGAGCTCGGTGCCGGCTCCTCCTCGAAGCTAAAGCGGCCAATCAGAGGAGAGCAGGAGAGATAGAGCCAATCAGGAGAGAGCAGGAGAGAGAGAGCCAATCAGGAGAGAGCAGGAGAGAGAGAGCCAATCAGGAGAGAGTACGAGAAAGAGCCATTTACAGGAGAGCAGGAGAGAGAGAGCCAATCAGAGGAGAGCAGGATAGAGAGAGCCAATCAGGAGAGAGTAGGAGAAAGATCCATTTACAGGAGGGCAGGAGAGAGAGAGCCAATCAGGAGAGAGCAGGAGAGAGAGAGCCAATCAGGAGAGAGTACGAGAAAGAGCCATTTACAGGAGAGCAGGAGAGAGAGAGAGCCAATCAGAGGAGAGCAGGATAGAGAGAGCCAATCAGGAGAGAGTAGGAGAAAGATCCATTTACAGGAGAGCAGGAGAGAGAGAGCCAATCAGGAGAGAGTACGAGAAAGAGCCATTTACAGGAGAGCAGGAGAGAGAGAGCCAATCAGAGGAGAGCAGGATAGAGAGAGCCAATCAGGAGAGAGTACGAGAAAGATCCATTTACAGGAGGGCAGGAGAGAGAGAGCCAATCAGGAGAGAGCAGGAGAGAGAGAGCCAATCAGGAGAGAGTACGAGAAAGAGCCATTTACAGGAGAGCAGGAGAGAGAGAGAGCCAATCAGAGGAGAGCAGGATAGAGAGAGCCAATCAGAGGAGAGCAGGATAGAGAGAGCCAATCAGGAGAGAGTACGAGAAAGAGCCATTTACAGGAGAGCAGGAGAGAGAGAGCCAATCAGAGGAGAGCAGGATAGAGAGAGCCAATCAGGAGAGAGTAGGAGAAAGATCCATTTACAGGAGGGCAGGAGAGAGAGAGCCAATCAGAGGAGAGGGGGAGTTACCATAGTGGACTGTGTCGTCACTGATTGGTGGAGGAGGTGGAGGGGGCGGGGCTTCCTCTGGTAAAAGGGGCGGGGCGTCAGTGAGGTCATCAGGAGGAGGCGGGAAACTGGACTCTTCTAACACTGAAACAAAAACAAGAGAAACTTTACGTCTGTGTCACAGCAGCAAAACCAGAGCATTTCAGACTGAAGCCTCTCCTTTGGATATGACAACATTAGCTGGCCTTAGCATAACATTAGCTGGCCTTAGCACAACATTAGCTGGCGTTAGCACAACATTAACAGGTGTTAGCACAACATTAGCTGGCGTTAGCACAACATTAGCTGGCGTTAGCACAACATTAGCTGGCCTTAGCATAACATTAGCTGGCGTTAGCACAACATTAGCTGGCGTTAGCACAACATTAACAGGTGTTAGCACAACATTAGCTGGCGTTAGCACAACATTAGCTGGCGTTAGCACAACATTAGCTGGCGTTAGCACAACATTAGCTGGCGTTAGCACAACATTAACAGGTGTTAGCACAACATTAGCTGGCGTTAGCACAACATTAGCTGGCGTTAGCACAACATTAGCTGGCGTTAGCACAACATTAACAGGTGTTAGCACAACATTAGCTGGCGTTAGCATAACATTAGCTGGCCTTAGCATAACATTAGTTGGTGTTAGCACAACATTAGCTGGTGTTAGCACAACATTAACTGGTGTTAGCACAACATTAACTGGTGTTAGCACGACTTTAGCCGGTGTTAGCACGACTTTAGCCGGTGTTAGCAGGACTTTAGCCGGTGTTAGCAGGACTTTAGCATGTAGCTTAGCTTCATAGCTCGTGTTCAGCTTCTTTCTACTAAATAATTAAACTCCACCAAATGCAGTATTTGTCATATTGTTCTCATTGCAACTTATTAATTTTTCATCTCTGTGGCACCACAGCAACGCAGGACTACTGCAAATACTACATGTAGGAGCTATTTGTCAGTTTTTTGGGTTTAAAGTTTAAATTAAGTTGTTAGTTACACATTTTGAGTTATGTAGTTTCTAATCCATTATTTTTGGTTTCTTATAATATAGTCTTTAATATGCTAAGTTAATTCTAATTCGTTTACCTTTTTTGTGTTTATTTGGTTTGGTAATTCTCATTGCGCACCTATATAGGGGAGTGACGGTCAGTCCAGCACCTGGGGGGGCTAATGGTTTTTACCAGTAGAGCAGGAGAGGCAGCAGGCAGGCCTTGCACGTGACACCTTGCTGTTTGCCGTGATACTTGGAAATAAATCTTTTTTGAAACTTTAAGTTTGTTTGGACATTGCACTCTTTTTGAATGCTGCGTAAACCAAAAACCCATGGTGCGTTGAAGCGTTTATTTGAGTGAAATTCTAAGTTTGCTTATGTCGCAGTTTTGAGTTTTCTTTTTGTTGACAAATAATCACTACACTACAAATACTACAAATACTGCAGTAGTATCAGTCCATACCTGTCTCCAGGGGAGGAGGGGGTAGAGTCTCCAGTAAAGGAGGAGGTGGGGCCTCAGGTGGAGGAGGTGGAGCCTCAGGTGGAGGGGGTGGGGCCTCAGGTGGAAGGGGCGGGTCTGCGTTCTCATTGGCTGGAGGCGGAGGAGGCGGAGGGGGCGGGGCCTGAGACTCTGCTGGCCTCCCATTGGCTGGTTCGGGAGGAGGGGGAGGAGCCTCAGCTGTGACATCACTCAGAAGGAGGGTCTTGATGACATCACACGGGGGTGGGGCCTGCCAGGAGGAGGGGACAGAGGGCGGAGCCACGGGCTTCCCAAAACTACACAGAAAATACAACATTACTGTAATACTACAATAATACTGCTGACCCTACTGCAGTACAGCACTACAACACTACTACTACAGTACTGCGACTACACAGGATTACTACCAAACCATTCAGTGAAAGAAATATTATCATCACGGCTCTGACCTGCCGACAGCAGGGGGCGTTGTGGGACACTGCACCGGCTCCAGAGGCTTCGACCTGAAACAATCAAGCACCTTTCAACAACACAAGGAGGACCAAAGTGCTCCACAGAGAGATGCAACACACACATATGACCTGAAGGAGGCGCCGTTTCTAAAGGAAAACAGAAAAGAACAGGGTAAAGTGAAAACCTGTGACCGTGTCTGACCTGAAGGAGGCGCCGTTTCTAAAGGAAAACAGAAAAGAACAGGGTAAAGTGAAAACCTGTGACCGTCTCTGACCTGAAGGAGGCGCTGTGTTTCCCGCTGCGCTCCAGGGGTTTGGCTCCGAGCTGCAGAGACACAGATGTTATGAAGGAGAACAGCGCCCCCTAGTGGACACTGAGGTCAAGATGAAGGGAGGACGTTATTCTGATCTCATCGTTTCAGGTTCTACTTAAATATAATCTTTAGGTTTATACTTTGTTTTTACTCACTTTCATTCATGAATATTATGCAAATCAACCCATGAGTATGGAGAATCTGATTGGACAAAGTATTCAGTAACAGGTGAACTGGACCTCCGTCCGGTGGGTCCCGGGACGGGGTTCCAGTAACAGGTGAACTGGAACCCCGTCCGGTGGGTCCCGGGACGGGGTTCCAGTAACAGGTGAACTGGACCTCCGTCCGGTGGGTCCCGGGACGGGGTTCCAGTAACAGGTGAACTGGACCTCCGTCCGGTGGGTCCCGGGACGGGGTTCCAGTAACAGGTGAACTGGAACCCCGTCCGGTGGGTCCCGGGACGGGGTTCCAGTAACAGGTGAACTGGACCTCCGTCCGGTGGGTCCCGGGACGGGGTTCCAGTAACAGGTGAACTGGACCTCCGTCCGGTGGGTCCCGGGACGGGGTTCCAGTAACAGGTGAACTGGAACCCCGTCCGGTGGGTCCCGGGACGGGGTTCCAGTAACAAGTGAACTGGAACCCCGTCCGGTGGGTCTCGGGACGGGGTTCCAGTAACAGGTGAACTGGACCTCCGTCCGGTGGCTCCCGGGATGGGGTTCCAGTAACAAGTGAACTGGAACCCCGTCCGGTGGGTCCCGGGATGGGGTTCCAGTAACAGGTGAACTGGAACCCCGTCCGGTGGGTCCCGGGACGGGGTTCCAGTAACAGGTGAACTGGAACCCCGTCCGGTGGGTCTCGGGACGGGGTTCCAGTAACAGGTGAACTGGACCTCCGTCCGGTGGGTCTCGGGACGGGGTTCCAGTAACAGGTGAACTGGACCTCCGTCCGGTGGGTCTCGGGACGGGGTTCCAGTAACAGGTGAACTGGACCTCCGTCCGGTGGGTCCCGGGACGGGGTTCCAGTAACAGGTGAACTGGACCTCCGTCCGGTGGGTCCCGGGACGGGGTTCCAGTAACAGGTGAACTGGACCTCCGTCCGGTGGGTCCCGGGACGGGGTTCCAGTAACAGGTGAACTGGACCTCCGTCCGGTGGGTCCCGGGACGGGGTTAAAGGAACTGACATTATTGTTCTGGTTCTAGACGACACACACCGAGTAAAGAACTGGTATCTACAAAATGTAACTGTACCGAGCCTTAGTAATGAGTAACTAAATACAGTTTACGAGTACTCTCCCCAACACCGTTCAGGACGAGAATACAGAGGAATAAAGTGTAAACAGCCTGAACGTGATCTGGGACAAAAACCTGTTTGTGTGAGTTGGAAAAGAGGATTAGAGGGGGAGGGGGGACAGAGGGGGAGTAAAGGGGGTCGTGTGGGTAAAGGGAGGGGGACAGAGGGGGAGTAAAGGGGGTCGTGTGAGTAAAGGGGGGGGGGCAGAGGGGGAGTAAAGGGGGTCGTGTGGGTAAAGGGAGGGGGACAGAGGGGGGTAAAGGGGCTGGCCCATTGATGAGCTCAGAGCAGTTCCCACGCTTCAACAAAGACCTGAAAACAACAACTCACCACTGACGGCCTCAAACTGGAGCGACAATACTGCAGTAATATTACTTCTACTGCAGTATTGTAATATTATTACTTCTACTGCAGTACTTCTTCATTTATTTCAAATATGCAAAACAAATGACAAAAGCACATTTACACTGAGGCTCTGCAGACGAGCTGATTACTACAGTACTGCTACTGCATTACTAAAATACTAATGCTGCATTACTACAGTACTAATACTGCATTACTACAGTACTGCTACTGCATTACTAAAATACTAATGCTGCATTACTACAGTACTAATACTGCATTACTACAGTACTAATCCTGCATTACTACAGTACTAATACTGCATTACTACAGTACTAATACTGCATTACTACAGTACTGCTACTGCATTACTAAAATACTAATGCTGCATTACTACAGTTCTAATACTGCATTACTACAGTACTAATCCTGCATTACTACAGTTCTAATACTGCATTACTACAGTACTAATCCTGCATTACTACAGTACTAATCCTGCATTACTACAGTACTAATACTGCATTACTACAGTACTAATCCTGCATTACTACAGTACTAATCCTGCATTACTACAGTACTAATACTGCATTACTACAGTACTAATCCTGCATTACTACAGTACTAATACTGCATTACTACAGTACTAATCCTGCATTACTACAGTACTAATCCTGCATTACTACAGTACTAATACTGCATTACTACAGTACTAATCCTGCATTACTACAGTACTAATACTGCATTACTACAGTACTAATACTGCATTACTACAGTACTAATACTGCAGTTATGTATCTGGCGATGGAGAGAAGGTTTTAAAGCTTATTCAGAAGCTTTAATTATATAAATAATGTTAATTTGATTAGAGTTTTGAAGCTGCTGACAGGAAGTGACTGTGGATAAAGTTCAGTTTGACTCATTTCCCATTGACTTAACATGGTTGGCATGGCAACAGTTTAAAATGGTTCGTCTATGTCATTTCCTGTCAGTGTCCAATAAGGAAGTGAAACTATAAACATCATAACAATGATCAAACTAAAGAAAACTTGAAAATGTTAAATATAATCGTGTTCACCTCTAACCTTTTCGTTGCTACTTCTGAAGTTCTTAGATTTGGGTAAAGCCACACTGGAGAAAATGTGCTCGGTTAAGGTGGGGGTTAAGAGGTTAACTGGGTGTTTGTGCCTAGACTTTGCAGACGGATCTGACACGGAATAAAACACTTTAGAATCACCCACGATCAAACCGAATGAAAGCAAGGTTAAAGACGGGGTTACTGTAGTACTCGCAGTAGTACATATACTGCTGTAGTACTCGCAGTAGTACATATACTGCTGTAGTACTCGCAGTAGTACATATACTGCTGTAGTACTCGCAGTAGTACATATACTGCTGTAGTACTCGCAGTAGTACATATACTGCTGTAGTACTCGCAGTAGTACATATACTGCTGTAGTACTCGCAGTAGTACATATACTGCTGTAGTACTCGCAGTAGTACATATACTGCTGTAGTACTCGCAGTAGTACATATACTGCTGTAGTACTCGCAGTAGTACATATACTGCTGTAGTACTCGCAGTAGTACATATACTGCTGTAGTACTCGCAGTAGTACATATACTGCTGTAGGTTGAGCAGAAGATGAACTTCTAAATACTTTGTTGAACAGGAAGTGGTGTGTGTGTGTGTGTGGTCTGCACTTCCTGTTTCAGTTTCTGCTTTAGACGAGTTTAAGTCTGAACAAAGATCTGATCCTGCGTTTACAGATGAGTCCGATCACGTTAATGGTTTTGATGTTTTTACTGTTTGTTTTTACTGTTTGTTTTTAATGTTTGTTTTTAATGTTTTTAATGTTTGTTTTTAATGGTTTTGATGTTTTTAATGTTTGTTTTTAATGTTTGTTTTTAATGTTTGTTTTTAATGTTTGTTTTTAATGGTTTTGATGTTTTTAATGTTTGTTTTTAATGTTTTTAATGTTTGTTTTTAATGGTTTTGATGTTTTTAATGTTTGTTTTTAATGTTTTTAATGTTTGTTTTTAATGGTTTTGATGTTTTTAATGTTTTTAATGTTTGTTTTTAATGTTTTTAATGTTTGTTTTTAATGGTTTTGATGTTTTTAATGTTTGTTTTTAATGTTAATGTCATGTGTAAACACTGTGGGCGTGTCCTCTCAGTCCACATGAGGGAAAAGTACTTAAAGGCGGTGTTGGGGAGAATACTTGAAATTATTTCGTTACTGAATACTTGCCTTAAAATATATTTTGTAACGTATTCCATTACTTCTAATCAGAGTACTGTATTCTGAACACTTTGAATACTTTTAGATACTCTCACATTGATTGTCATTATATTTATGTATAAATGTGGCGTATAATTACAAGAACACCTGTTATAAACTCACCATTAATGAACTCGTTAACTCTCGGCCAATGAAGCAGCAGATACAGCGTCATGTGACACGTGTTTGTATGAACTGTGGCTTAAGGCGTTTAAATCTTTATTTTGTTTTAGGAGGAAAGTTCTTCATGATGTTGTGGATATAATGACTGATACTGGAATGTTTCCCTTTGATATTTGGAAAGTAAATACTCGAAAGTTCATGGTTTGCTTCGTCATCAGAATCAGAATAGGTTCATTGTTTTTAGAACACGGTTCACAAACTAGGAAAACAAATAATACAGAATTAAGATAAACAATACGCTAAGAACTTCAAACTTAGCTTATTCTGTGTTTGTCATAAGACCTGTCAGAAGATAAACCAGTTCCAGAACGTGTTCCAGATGTTTCACTCGCCTTGACTCCGTGTCCAACGGCGTCCAGCTGCTGGAAGTTGATTGGCTGGCGGGAGTAGGGGGGGCGGGTCTTGGTCTGCGTCGGGGGGAGGAGCTTGTGACAGCGAGGGACACGCCTCGGCGCCGTGAAGGAGCCGATTTCCCGACGAGCCACTTTCTCCCGATGCATCTCGACCGACTGGAGACACAGAGAGTCAAAAACACAGAGAGTCAAAAACACAGAGAGTCAAAGACACACAGAGTCAAAGACACAGAGAGTCAAAGACACAGAGAGTCAAAGACACAGAGAGTCAAAGACACAGAGAGTCAAAGACACAGAGAGTCAAAGACACAGAGAGTCAAAGACACAGAGAGAGTCAAAGACACAGAGTCAAAGACACAGAGAGTCAAAGACACAGAGAGAGTCAAAGACACAGAGAGTCAAAGACACAGAGAGTCAAAGACACAGAGAGTCAAAGACACAGAGAGTCAAAGACACAGAGAGAGTCAAAGACACAGAGAGTCAAAGACACAGAGAGTCAAAGACACAGAGAGTCAAAGACACAGAGAGTCAAAGACACAGAGAGTCAAAGACACAGAGAGTCAAAGACACAGAGAGTCAAAGACACAGAGAGAGTCAAAGACACAGAGAGTCAAAGACACAGAGAGAGTCAAAGACACAGAGGACACAGAGAGTCAAAGACACAGAGAGTCAAAGACACAGAGAGTCAAAGACACAGAGAGTCAAAGACACAGAGAGTCAAAGACACAGAGAGTCAAAGACACAGAGAGTCAAAGACACAGAGAGAGTCAAAGACACAGAGTCAAAGACACAGAGAGTCAAAGACACACAGAGTCAAAGACACAGAGAGTCAAAGACACAGAGAGAGTCAAAGACACAGAGAGAGTCAAAGACACACAGAGTCAAAGACACAGAGAGAGTCAAAGACACAGAGAGAGTCAAAGACACACAGAGTCAAAGACACAGAGAGAGTCAAAGACACAGAGAGTCAAAGACACAGAGAGTCAAAGACACAGAGAGAGTCAAAGACACAGAGAGTCAAAGACACAGAGAGAGTCAAAGACACAGAGAGTCAAAGACACAGAGAGTCAAAGACACAGAGAGAGTCAAAGACACAGAGAGAGTCAAAGACACAGAGAGTCAAAGACACAGAGAGTCAAAGACACAGAGAGTCAAAGACACAGAGAGTCAAAGACACAGAGAGTCAAAGACACAGAGAGAGTCAAAGACACAGAGAGTCAAAGACACAGAGAGAGTCAAAGACACAGAGGACACAGAGAGTCAAAGACACAGAGAGTCAAAGACACAGAGAGTCAAAGACACAGAGAGTCAAAGACACAGAGAGTCAAAGACACAGAGAGTCAAAGACACAGAGAGTCAAAGACACAGAGAGAGTCAAAGACACAGAGTCAAAGACACAGAGAGTCAAAGACACACAGAGTCAAAGACACAGAGAGAGTCAAAGACACAGAGAGAGTCAAAGACACACAGAGTCAAAGACACAGAGAGAGTCAAAGACACAGAGAGTCAAAGACACAGAGAGAGTCAAAGACACAGAGAGTCAAAGACACAGAGAGAGTCAAAGACACAGAGAGTCAAAGACACAGAGAGTCAAACACACAGAGAGTCAAAGACACACAGAGTCAAAGACACAGAGAGAGTCAAAGACACAGAGAGTCAAAGACACAGAGAGTCAAAGACACAGAGGACACAGAGAGAGTCAAAGACACAGAGAGAGTCAAAGACACAGAGAGTCAAAGACACAGAGAGTCAAAGACACAGAGAGAGTCAAAGACACAGAGAGTCAAAGACACAGAGAGTCAAACACACAGAGAGTCAAAGACACAGAGAGTCAAAGACACAGAGAGTCAAAGACACAGAGAGAGTCAAAGACACAGAGAGTCAAAGACACAGAGAGTCAAAGACACAGAGAGTCAAACACACAGAGAGTCAAAGACACACAGAGTCAAAGACACAGAGAGAGTCAAAGACACAGAGAGAGTCAAAGACACACAGAGTCAAAGAAACAGAGAGTCAAAGACACAGAGAGTCAAACACACAGAGAGTCAAAGACACACAGAGTCAAAGACACAGAGAGAGTCAAAGACACAGAGAGAGTCAAAGACACACAGAGTCAAAGAAACAGAGAGTCAAAGACACAGAGAGTCAAAGACACAGAGAGAGTCAAAGACACAGAGAGTCAAAGACACAGAGAGTCAAAGACACAGAGAGTCAAAGACACAGAGAGAGTCAAAGACACACAGAGTCAAAGACACAGAGAGTCAAAGACACAGAGAGTCAAAGACACAGAGAGTCAAAGACACAGAGAGTCAAAGACACAGAGAGAGTCAAAGACACAGAGAGAGTCAAAGACACAGAGAGTCAAAGACACAGAGAGTCAAAGACACAGAGAGAGTCAAAGACACAGAGAGTCAAAGACACACAGAGTCAAAGACACAGAGAGAGTCAAAGACACAGAGAGAGTCAAAGACACAGAGAGAGTCAAAGACACAGAGAGAGTCAAAGACACAGAGAGTCAAAGACACAGAGAGTCAAAGACACAGAGAGAGTCAAAGACACAGAGAGTCAAAGACACAGAGAGAGTCAAAGACACAGAGAGTCAAAGACACAGAGAGTCAAAGACACAGAGAGTCAAAGACACACAGAGTCAAAGACACAGAGAGAGTCAAAGACACAGAGAGTCAAAGACACAGAGAGTCAAAGACACAGAGAGTCAAAGACACACAGAGTCAAAGACACAGAGAGAGTCAAAGACACAGAGAGAGTCAAAGACACAGAGAGTCAAAGACACACAGAGTCAAAGACACAGAGAGTCAAAGACACAGAGAGAGTCAAAGACACAGAGAGTCAAAGACACAGAGAGTCAAAGACACAGAGAGTCAAAGACACAGAGGACACAGAGAGTCAAAGACACAGAGGACACAGAGAGTCAAAGACACAGAGAGTCAAAGACACAGAGAGTCAAAGACACAGAGAGTCAAAGACACAGAGAGTCAAAGACACAGAGAGAGTCAAAGACACAGAGAGTCAAAGACACAGAGAGTCAAAGACACAGAGAGAGTCAAAGACACAGAGGACACAGAGAGAGTCAAAGACACAGAGAGTCAAAGACACAGAGAGTCAAAGACACAGAGAGTCAAAGACACAGAGAGAGTCAAAGACACAGAGAGAGTCAAAGACACAGAGAGTCAAAGACACAGAGAGAGTCAAAGACACAGAGAGTCAAAGACACAGAGAGTCAAAGACACAGAGAGTCAAAGACACAGAGAGTCAAAGACACAGAGAGAGTCAAAGACACAGAGAGAGTCAAAGACACAGAGAGAGTCAAAGACACAGAGAGTCAAAGACACAGAGAGAGTCAAAGACACAGAGGACACAGAGAGAGTCAAAGACACAGAGAGTCAAAGACACAGAGAGTCAAAGACACAGAGAGTCAAAGACACAGAGAGTCAAAGACACAGAGAGTCAAAGACACAGAGAGTCAAAGACACAGAGAGTCAAAGACACAGAGAGTCAAAGACACAGAGAGAGTCAAAGACACAGAGAGAGTCAAAGACACAGAGAGAGTCAAAGACACAGAGGACACAGAGAGTCAAACACACAGAGAGTCAAACACACAGAGAGTCAAAGACACAGAGAGTCAAAGACACAGAGAGTCAAAGACACAGAGACTTTGACTTTACACATACATTTATTGTCAATGTGTTACTCAATACAACTCATAAAAACAATGTTATTAAAACAATTATTATTAAAAACATCCATTTGCTCTAGAGTCCCACATCCAGCACCTCCAGAACCTACACACACAGAACTAACTGTCCTCCTCTCACTGTGCATAGCACCCCCTCAACTGCCCACAGAGAGAGTCAAAGACACAGAGAGAGTCAAAGACACAGAGAGAGTCAAAGACACAGAGAGTCAAAGACACAGAGAGTCAAAGACACAGAGAGAGTCAAAGACACAGAGAGTCAAAGACACAGAGAGTCAAAGACACAGAGAGTCAAAGACACAGAGAGAGTCAAAGACACAGAGAGTCAAAGACACAGAGAGTCAAAGACACAGAGAGAGTCAAAGACACAGAGAGAGTCAAAGACACAGAGAGAGTCAAAGACACAGAGAGTCAAAGACACAGAGAGTCAAAGACACAGAGAGTCAAAGACACAGAGAGAGTCAAAGACACAGAGAGTCAAAGACACAGAGAGTCAAAGACACAGAGAGTCAAAGACACAGAGAGAGTCAAAGACACAGAGAGAGTCAAAGACACAGAGAGTCAAAGACACAGAGAGAGTCAAAGACACAGAGAGTCAAAGACACAGAGAGTCAAAGACACAGAGAGTCAAAGACACACAGAGTCAAAGACACAGAGAGTCAAAGACACAGAGAGTCAAACACACAGAGAGTCAAAGACACAGAGGACACAGAGAGTCAAAGACACAGAGAGTCAAAGACACAGAGAGTCAAACACACAGAGAGTCAAAGACACAGAGGACACAGAGAGTCAAAGACACAGAGAGAGTCAAAGACACACAGAGTCAAAGACACACAGAGTCAAAGACACAGAGAGAGTCAAAGACACAGAGAGAGTCAAAGACACAGAGAGTCAAAGACACACAGAGTCAAAGACACAGAGAGTCAAAGACACAGAGAGTCAAAGACACAGAGAGAGTCAAAGACACACAGAGTCAAAGACACACAGAGTCAAAGACACAGAGAGAGTCAAAGACACAGAGAGTCAAAGACACACAGAGTCAAAGACACAGAGAGAGTCAAAGACACACAGAGTCAAAGACACAGAGAGTCAAAGACACACAGAGTCAAAGACACAGAGAGTCAAAGACACAGAGAGTCAAAGACACAGAGAGTCAAAGACACAGAGAGAGTCAAAGACACAGAAAGTCAAAGACACACAGAGTCAAAGACACAGAGAGTCAAAGACACAGAGAGTCAAAGACACAGAGAGTCAAAGACACAGAGAGTCAAAGACACAGAGAGTCAAAGACACAGAGGACACAGAGAGTCAAAGACACAGAGAGTCAAAGACACAGAGAGAGTCAAAGACACAGAGAGTCAAAGACACAGAGGACACAGAGAGTCAAAGACACAGAGAGTCAAAGACACAGAGAGTCAAAGACACAGAGAGTCAAAGACACAGAGAGTCAAAGACACAGAGAGTCAAAGACACAGAGAGTCAAAGACACAGAGAGAGTCAAAGACACAGAGAGAGTCAAAGACACAGAGAGTCAAAGACACAGAGAGTCAAAGACACACAGAGTCAAAGACACAGAGAGTCAAAGACACAGAGAGAGTCAAAGACACAGAGAGTCAAAGACACAGAGAGTCAAAGACACAGAGAGAGTCAAAGACACAGAGAGTCAAAGACACACAGAGTCAAAGACACAGAGAGTCAAAGACACAGAGAGAGTCAAAGACACAGAGAGTCAAAGACACAGAGAGTCAAAGACACACAGAGTCAAAGACACAGAGAGTCAAAGACACAGAGAGAGTCAAAGACACAGAGAGTCAAAGACACAGAGAGTCAAAGACACAGAGAGAGTCAAAGACACAGAGAGTCAAAGACACAGAGAGTCAAAGACACAGAGAGTCAAAGACACAGAGAGTCAAAGACACAGAGAGTCAAAGACACAGAGAGAGTCAAAGACACACAGAGTCAAAGACACACAGAGTCAAAGACACAGAGAGTCAAAGACACAGAGAGTCAAAGACACAGAGAGTCAAAGACACAGAGAGTCAAAGACACAGAGAGTCAAAGACACAGAGAGTCAAAGACACAGAGAGTAAAAGACACAGAGAGTCAAAGACACAGAGAGAGTCAAAGACACAGAGAGTCAAAGACACAGAGAGTCAAAGACACAGAGAGTCAAAGACACAGAGGACACAGAGAGTCAAAGACACAGAGAGTCAAAGACACAGAGAGAGTCAAAGACACAGAGAGTCAAAGACACAGAGAGTCAAAGACACACAGAGTCAAAGACACAGAGAGTCAAAGACACAGAGGACACAGAGAGTCAAAGACACAGAGAGTCAAAGACACAGAGAGTCAAAGACACAGAGAGTCATAGACACAGAGAGTCAAAGACACAGAGAGTCAAAGACACAGAGAGAGTCAAAGACACAGAGAGTCAAAGACACAGAGAGTCAAAGACACAGAGAGTCAAAGACACAGAGAGAGTCAAAGACACAGAGAGTCAAAGACACAGAGAGAGTCAAAGACACAGAGAGTCAAAGACACAGAGAGTCAAAGACACAGAGAGTCAAAGACAGAGAGAGAGTCAAAGACACACAGAGTCAAAGACACAGAGAGTCAAAGACACAGAGAGAGTCAAAGACACAGAGAGTCAAAGACACAGAGAGTCAAAGACACAGAGAGAGTCAAAGACACAGAGAGAGTCAAAGACACAGAGAGAGTCAAAGACACAGAGAGTCAAAGACACAGAGAGTCAAAGACACAGAGAGTCAAAGACACAGAGAGTCAAAGACACAGAGAGAGTCAAAGACACAGAGAGTCAAAGACACAGAGAGAGTCAAAGACACAGAGAGTCAAAGACACAGAGAGTCAAAGACACAGAGAGTCAAAGACACAGAGAGTCAAAGACACAGAGAGTCAAAGACACAGAGAGTCAAAGACACAGAGAGAGTCAAAGACACAGAGAGTCAAAGACACAGAGAGTCAAAGACACAGAGAGAGTCAAAGACAGAGAGAGTCAAACACACAGAGAGAGTCAAAGACACAGAGAGTCAAAGACACAAAGAGAGTCAAACACACAGAGAGTCAAAGACACAGAGAGTCAAAGACACACAGAGAGTCAAAGACACAGAGAGTCAAAGACACACAGAGAGAGTCAAACACACAGAGAGTCAAAGACACAGAGAGTCAAAGACACAGAGAGTCAAACACACAGAGAGAGTCAAAGACACAGAGAGTCAAAGACACAGAGAGAGTCAAAGACACATAGAGATTCATAGACACAGAGAGAGTCAAAGACACACAGAGAGTCAAAGACACACAGAGAGTCAAAGACACAGAGAGAGTCAAAGACACACAGAGAGTCAACCGCTGCGCTACCGTGCCGCCCACGGCCTGGATAGGAATTACAACATTAATATAATCACGAGGAGAGAGAGCCTCAGCGCCACCACAGGCCTGGAGGGGAATAACAACATTAATATAATCATGAGGAGAGAGAGCCTCAGCGCCACCACAGGCCTGGAGGGGAATTACAACATTAATATAATCATGAGGAGAGAGAGCCTCAGCGCCACCACAGGCCTGGAGGAGAATTACAACATTAATATAATCATGACGTGAGTGTGGAGAGCGTGGAGAGCGTGGAGAGCGTTGAGAGCATTTTGCTTACCTGTCCCAGCTGGTGCACGGAGCCCTGCAGTCGGCTCAGCTGCGCCCCCTGCAGGTCCAGCAGCATCAGCAGAGACTCGGCCACAGAGTTTACCTGAAACGCCACCGATGCCAACGACTGGGTCAGGAGCAGGCGGGTCTGAGATAGAGCCTCAGCGCCGCCACAGGCCTGGAGGGGAATTACAACATTAATTTAAATTAATTTGAAAATATGTTTTGTCTAGAACCAGAAGACAAAACAATAATGTGAGGAAGATCTGCACATTTACAATATTGGGTTCATTTAAAATGTCAAGAAATGTGTGGAAAATGGCAATAAAATAGGGAGGGGGGAAACATTGAGGCAAGAATAAGGAAAAATTATGTGGGGGAAAAAATCATTTATTTGAGCTGAAACAAAAGTGAGGGGACTTTTGTTTCACTTGCACCTGCACCTCTTAACCTCCACCTGAACCAAACACGATGTCTCCAGTTTGGCTTTACCCAAATCTTCTTTAAAAACATATGTAAAAGAGCAACAAAAATGAGGATACAAAATTTACAATCAATTTTGCAGGTCTTAGCTTTCAAATGAAACGTTTCTCTGGACTATAGGTTGTGAGCTCCAGTCCAGAGGCTTTTAGATTTGGGTAAAACTGAACTGAGAAAATGTGCTCTGTTAAGGCGGGGGTTAGAGGTTGAACAAGTGTTTCTGATGTAAATGTAGCTCACTGGATAAAGAGGAGAGCCCTGGTTTGGACAAAGGGACAGTCAATGAGGGGACTGTGAGGGGACAGAGGGACGTGTCTCTGACCTGTATGTAAGTTTGTCTGTAGTACAGTGAGGGACAGTACAGTGAGAGACAGTACAGTGAGGGACAGTACAGTGAGGGACAGTAGAGTGAGGGACAGTACAGTGAGGGACAGTAGGGGACAGAAGAATGAGGGACAGTAGAGTGAGGGACAGTACAGTGAGGGACAGTACAGTGAGGGACAGTACAGTGAGGGACAGTACAGTGAGAGACAGTACAGTGAGGGACAGTAGAGTGAGGGACAGTACAGTGAGGGACAGTACAGTGAGGGACAGTACAGTGAGAGACAGTACAGTGAGGGACAGTAGAGTGAGGGACAGTACAGTGAGGGACAGTACAGTGAGAGACAGTACAGTGAGGGACAGTAGAGTGAGGGACAGTACAGTGAGGGACAGTACAGTGAGGGACAGTACAGTGAGAGACAGTACAGTGAGGGACAGTAGAGTGAGGGACAGTACAGTGAGAGACAGTAGGGGACAGTACAGTGAGGGACAGTACAGTAAGGGACAGTACAGTGAGAGACAGTACAGTGAGGGACAGTAGAGTGAGGGACAGTACAGTGAGAGACAGTACAGTGAGGGACAGTACAGTGAGGGACAGTAGAGTGAGAGACAGTAGAGTGAGGGACAGTAGAGTGAGGGACAGTAGAGTGAGGGACAGTAGAGTGAGGGACAGTACAGTGAGGGACAGTACAGTGAGGGACAGTACAGTGAGGGACAGTAGAGTGAGAGACAGTAGAGTGAGGGACAGTAGAGTGAGGGACAGTACAGTGAGGGACAGTACAGTGAGGGACAGTACAGTGAGAGACAGTACAGTGAGGGACAGTACAGTGAGGGACAGTACAGTGAGAGACAGTACAGTGAGGGACAGTACAGTGAGGGACAGTAGAGTGAGGGACAGTACAGTGAGAGACAGTAGGGGACAGTACAGTGAGAGACAGTACAGTGAGGGACAGTACAGTGAGAGACAGTACAGTGAGGGACAGTACAGTGAGGGACAGTAGAGTGAGGGACAGTAGAGTGAGGGACAGTACAGTGAGGGACAGTACAGTGAGGGACAGTACAGTGAGGGACAGTAGAGTGAGAGACAGTAGAGTGAGGGACAGTAGAGTGAGGGACAGTACAGTGAGGGACAGTACAGTGAGGGACAGTACAGTGAGAGACAGTACAGTGAGGGACAGTACAGTGAGGGACAGTACAGTGAGAGACAGTACAGTGAGGGACAGTACAGTGAGGGACAGTAGAGTGAGGGACAGTACAGTGAGAGACAGTAGGGGACAGTACAGTGAGAGACAGTACAGTGAGGGACAGTACAGTGAGAGACAGTACAGTGAGGGACAGTACAGTGAGGGACAGTACAGTGAGGGACAGTAGAGTGAGGGACAGTACAGTGAGAGACAGTAGGGGACAGTACAGTGAGGGACAGTACAGTGAGAGACAGTAGGGGACAGTACAGTGAGAGACAGTACAGTGAGAGACAGTAGAGTGAGGGAGAGTACAGTGAGGGACAGTACAGTGAGGGACAGTACAGTGAGAGACAGTACAGTGAGGGACAGTACAGTGAGGGACAGTAGAGTGAGGGACAGTACAGTGAGGGACAGTACAGTGAGGGACAGTACAGTGAGAGACAGTAGGGGACAGTACAGTGAGAGACAGTACAGTGAGGGACAGTACAGTGAGGGACAGTACAGTGAGGGACAGTACAGTGAGAGACAGTAGGGGACAGTACAGTGAGGGACAGTACAGTGAGGGACAGTACAGTGAGAGACAGTACAGTGAGGGACAGTAGAGTGAGGGACAGTAGAGTGAGGGACAGTACAGTGAGGGACAGTACAGTGAGGGACAGTACAGTGAGAGACAGTAGAGTGAGGGACAGTAGAGTGAGGGACAGTACAGTGAGGGACAGTAGAGTGAGAGACAGTAGAGTGAGGGACAGTAGAGTGAGGGACAGTACAGTGAGGGACAGTACAGTGAGAGACAGTACAGTGAGGGACAGTACAGTGAGAGACAGTACAGTGAGGGACAGTACAGTGAGAGACAGTAGAGTGAGAGACAGTAGAGTGAGGGACAGTACAGTGAGGGACAGTACAGTGAGAGACAGTACAGTGAGGGACAGTACAGTGAGAGACAGTACAGTGAGAGACAGTAGAGTGAGAGACAGTACAGTGAGGGACAGTAGAGTGAGGGACAGTACAGTGAGAGACAGTACAGTGAGAGACAGTAGAGTGAGGGACAGTACAGTGAGAGACAGTAGAGTGAGAGACAGTAGAGTGAGGGACAGTACAGTGAGGGACAGTAGAGTGAGGGACAGTATAGTGAGGGACAGTACAGGGAGGGACAGTATAGTGAGAGACAGTACAGTGAGGGACAGTACAGTGAGAGACAGTACAGTGAGAGACAGTACAGTGAGGGACAGTAGAGTGAGGGACAGTACAGTGAGAGACAGTACAGTGAGAGACAGTACAGTGAGGGACAGTAGAGTGAGGGACAGTACAGTGAGAGACAGTACAGTGAGGGACAGTACAGTGAGAGACAGTACAGTGAGGGACAGTACAGTGAGGGACAGTACAGTGAGGGACAGTAGGGGACAGTACAGTGAGGGACAGTATAGTGAGAGACAGTACAGTGAGGGACAGTACAGTGAGGGACAGTACAGTGAGAGACAGTACAGTGAGGGACAGTACAGTGAGGGACAGTACAGTGAGGGACAGTAGGGGACAGTACAGTGAGGGACAGTAGAATGAGGGACAGTACAGTGAGGGACAGTACAGTGAGGGACAGTACAGTGAGAGACAGTACAGTGAGGGACAGTACAGTGAGAGACAGTACAGTGAGGGACAGTACAGTGAGGGACAGTACAGTGAGGGACAGTAGGGGACAGTACAGTGAGGGACAGTATAGTGAGAGACAGTACAGTGAGGGACAGTACAGTGAGGGACAGTACAGTGAGAGACAGTACAGTGAGGGACAGTACAGTGAGGGACAGTACAGTGAGGGACAGTAGGGGACAGTACAGTGAGGGACAGTACAGTGAGGGACAGTAGGGGACAGTACAGTGAGGGACAGTACAGTGAGGGACAGTACAGTGAGGGACAGTACAGTGAGGGACAGTAGAGTGAGGGACAGTACAGTGAGGGACAGTACAGTGAGGGACAGTAGAGTGAGGGACAGTACAGTGAGAGACAGTACAGGGAGAGACAGTACAGTGAGGGACAGTACAGTGAGGGACAGTAGAATGAGGGACAGTACAGTGAGAGACAGTAGGGGACAGTAGAATGAGGGACAGTACAGTGAGAGACAGTACAGGGAGAGACAGTACAGTGAGGGACAGTAGGGGACAGTAGAATGAGGGACAGTACAGTGAGAGACAGTACAGGGAGAGACAGTACAGTGAGGGACAGTAGGGGACAGTAGAATGAGGGACAGTACAGTGAGAGACAGTACAGTGAGGGACAGTACAGTGAGGGACAGTACAGTGAGGGACAGTACAGTGAGAGACAGTACAGTGAGGGACAGTACAGTGAGAGACAGTACAGTGAGGGACAGTACAGTGAGAGACAGTACAGTGAGGGACAGTACAGTGAGAGACAGTACAGTGAGAGACAGTACAGTGAGGGACAGTACAGTGAGGGACAGTACAGTGAGGGACAGTAGAGTGAGGGACAGTACAGTGAGAGACAGTACAGTGAGGGACAGTACAGTGAGGGACAGTAGAGTGAGGGACAGTAGAGTGAGGGACAGTAGAGTGAGGGACAGTACAGTGAGAGACAGTACAGGGAGAGACAGTACAGTGAGGGACAGTAGAGTGAGGGACAGTACAGTGAGAGACAGTAGAGTGAGAGACAGTAGGGGACAGTACAGTGAGAGACAGTACAGTGAGAGACAGTAGAGTGAGGGAGAGTACAGTGAGGGACAGTACAGTGAGGGACAGTACAGTGAGAGACAGTACAGTGAGGGACAGTAGAGTGAGGGACAGTAGAGTGAGGGACAGTACAGTGAGGGACAGTACAGTGAGGGACAGTACAGTGAGGGACAGTAGAGTGAGGGACAGTAGAGTGAGGGACAGTAGAGTGAGGGACAGTACAGTGAGGGACAGTAGAGTGAGGGACAGTACAGTGAGGGACAGTAGAGTGAGGGACAGTACAGTGAGAGACAGTACAGGGAGAGACAGTACAGTGAGGGACAGTAGGGGACAGTAGAATGAGGGACAGTACAGTGAGAGACAGTACAGTGAGAGACAGTACAGTGAGGGACAGTAGAGTGAGGGACAGTACAGTGAGAGACAGTACAGTGAGAGACAGTACAGTGAGGGACAGTACAGTGAGGGACAGTACAGTGAGAGACAGTACAGTGAGAGACAGTACAGTGAGGGACAGTACAGTGAGGGACAGTAGAGTGAGAGACAGTAGAGTGAGGGACAGTACAGTGAGGGACAGTACAGTGAGGGACAGTAGAATGAGGGACAGTACAGTGAGAGACAGTACAGGGAGAGACAGTACAGTGAGGGACAGTAGGGGACAGTAGAATGAGGGACAGTACAGTGAGAGACAGTACAGTGAGGGACAGTACAGTGAGGGACAGTACAGTGAGAGACAGTACAGTGAGGGACAGTAGAGTGAGGGACAGTACAGTGAGAGACAGTACAGTGAGAGACAGTACAGTGAGGGACAGTACAGTGAGGGACAGTACAGTGAGAGACAGTACAGTGAGAGACAGTACAGTGAGGGACAGTAGAGTGAGAGACAGTAGAGTGAGGGACAGTACAGTGAGAGACAGTACAGTGAGGGACAGTACAGTGAGGGACAGTAGAATGAGGGACAGTACAGTGAGAGACAGTACAGTGAGGGACAGTACAGTGAGGGACAGTACAGTGAGGGACAGTAGAATGAGGGACAGTACAGTGAGAGACAGTACAGTGAGGGACAGTACAGTGAGAGACAGTACAGTGAGGGACAGTACAGTGAGGGACAGTACAGTGAGGGAAAGTACAGTGAGGGACAGTACAGTGAGAGACAGTACAGTGAGGGACAGTACAGTGAGGGAAAGTACAGTGAGGGACAGTACAGTGAGAGACAGTACAGTGAAGGACAGTACAGTGAGGGACAGTAGGGGACAGTACAGTGAGAGACAGTACAGGGAGAGACAGTACAGTGAGGGACAGTAGGGGACAGTAGAATGAGGGACAGTACAGTGAGAGACAGTACAGTGAGAGACAGTACAGTGAGGGACAGTAGAGTGAGGGACAGTACAGTGAGAGACAGTACAGTGAGAGACAGTACAGTGAGGGACAGTACAGTGAGGGACAGTACAGTGAGAGACAGTACAGTGAGAGACAGTACAGTGAGGGACAGTACAGTGAGGGACAGTAGAGTGAGAGACAGTAGAGTGAGGGACAGTACAGTGAGGGACAGTAGGGGACAGTAGAATGAGGGACAGTACAGTGAGAGACAGTACAGGGAGAGACAGTACAGTGAGGGACAGTAGGGGACAGTAGAATGAGGGACAGTACAGTGAGAGACAGTACAGTGAGGGACAGTACAGTGAGGGACAGTACAGTGAGAGACAGTACAGTGAGGGACAGTAGAGTGAGGGACAGTACAGTGAGAGACAGTACAGTGAGAGACAGTACAGTGAGGGACAGTACAGTGAGGGACAGTACAGTGAGAGACAGTACAGTGAGAGACAGTACAGTGAGGGACAGTACAGTGAGGGACAGTAGAGTGAGAGACAGTAGAGTGAGGGACAGTACAGTGAGGGACAGTAGGGGACAGTAGAATGAGGGACAGTACAGTGAGAGACAGTACAGTGAGGGACAGTACAGTGAGAGACAGTACAGTGAGGGACAGTACAGTGAGGGACAGTAGAGTGAGAGACAGTAGAGTGAGGGACAGTACAGTGAGGGACAGTACAGTGAGAGACAGTACAGTGAGGGACAGTACAGTGAGGGACAGTACAGTGAGGGACAGTACAGTGAGGGAAAGTACAGTGAGGGACAGTACAGTGAGAGACAGTACAGTGAGGGACAGTACAGTGAGGGACAGTACAGTGAGGGACAGTACAGTGAGGGAAAGTACAGTGAGGGACAGTACAGTGAGAGACAGTACAGTGAGGGACAGTACAGTGAGGGACAGTACAGTGAGGGACAGTACAGTGAGGGAAAGTACAGTGAGGGACAGTACAGTGAGAGACAGTACAGTGAGGGACAGTACAGTGAGGGACAGTACAGTGAGGGACAGTACAGTGAGGGAAAGTACAGTGAGGGACAGTACAGTGAGAGACAGTACAGTGAGGGACAGTACAGTGAGGGACAGTACAGTGAGGGAAAGTACAGTGAGGGACAGTACAGTGAGAGACAGTACAGTGAGGGACAGTACAGTGAGGGAAAGTACAGTGAGGGACAGTACAGTGAGAGACAGTACAGTGAAGGACAGTACAGTGAGGGACAGTAGGGGACAGAGGGACATGTCTGACCTGAATGTAGGTGTCGCTGCAGTACTGAGCCACGTTGAGCAGGTTTCGGTGATTTTCAGTCAAAGCTTTGAGCGACTCAGGAACTTCCCTCAGGATCTGCTCCAACTCCATCTGGAATATATAACGCCATCTATAACAGGTACAGATTAAAGCAGCTCCATCTGTAATCTGACTATAACACCAGGATTAAAGCAGCTCCATCTGTAATCTGACTATAACACCAGGACTAAAGCAGCTCCATCTGTAATCTGACTATAACACCAGGACTAAAGCAGCTCCATCTGTAATCTGACTATAACACCAGGACTAAAGCAGCTCCATCTGTAATCTGACTATAACACCAGGACTAAAGCAGCTCCATCTGAACTGTAACGGTTTATATAAAGTCTGACTGTAACGGTTTATATAAAGTCTGACTGTAACGGTTTATATAAAGTCTGACTGTAACGGTTTATATAAAGTCTGACTGTAACGGTTTATATAAAGTCTGACTGTAACGGTTTATATAAAGTCTGACTGTAACGGTTTATATAAAGTCTGACTGTAACGGTTTATATAAAGTCTGACTGTAACGGTTTATATAAAGTCTGACTGTAACTGAGACTGAAGCAGAAGCAGAAGCAGAAGCAGAGGAAGGGGAAATGACACTGACAAACTTAAAACATTAAACTCACCTCAGAGCGAGCGGTGCTGCAGAGACTGAAAAGAGTAAAGATTAAAAGGTCCGTGAGTCCCCTGGGTCTGGGTCTGGGTCTGGGTCTGGGTCTGGGTCTGGGTCTGGGTCTGGGTCTGGGTCTGGGTCTGGATCTGGATCTGGATCTGGGTCTGAATCTCTGAGGGGCCGAGGAGGAACAGGCTCCTGTCAGACTCTCTCTCTCTCTGACTCTGACAAACTCCGGAAAACTCCGAACAGCCTCAGACCTGGAGACACAGCGCCCTCTGCTGTCTGCAGCGGGTAATGCAGATGTTATTTCCATGGTTACGCTCACTACTTTTATTATTGTAAAGTACAGATACAAATAAACAAGGTATGTTATGCAAACTTTTTTAAAGTCAGTAGAAAATAAATATAATAATATTAAAGTTTGTGGGAACATTAAATAATCATTCAAGCAAACCGATATCTATTAGAAACTTTCAGGGATATTTGCATTTCTTTGTTCCTTTAGTTGTAGAGATTTTAAGATCATTCTTCCAGGATCGTTTCTTGAATGTCATTAACAAACTCAGAACTTTATGTGGCTGAGGAAATTTCATTCTTTACCTATTGAGTATGTTTTATGTTTATTATTACCAAATCAATGCACTTCGTAAGAGCTCCTTCACAGACGTTCACCAGACTGTACATAAAGCTTTTCTCCGTCGCCTCTCGGCTCATTATCGCTGACTACAGCTGTGATTCGTCACATATCAAATAAACTCAGGAGTTCATTTATTGTTAAAACATTTCCTGTTTGTGTGAAATCCATCGATAGATATGGATCACGTTCATAAAGTAACAAGATCCTTTTCCAACACTGTGGATAAAAAGTCATAAAAGTATCAGGAAGGGCCCTCTTAAGGCCCTCTTAAGGCTCTCTTAAGGCCCTCTTAAGGCTCTCTTAAGGCCCTCTTAAGGCCCTCTTAAGGCTCTCTTAAGGCTCTCTTAAGGCTCTCTTAAGGCCCTCTTAAGGCTCTCTTAAGGCCCTCTTAAGGCCCTCTTAAGGCCCTCTTAAGGCTCTCTTAAGGCCCTCTTATGGCCCTCTTAAGGCCCTCTTAAGGCCCTCTTAAGGCTCTCTTAAGGCCCTCTTAAGGCTCTCTTAAGGCCCTCTTAAGGCCCTCTTAAGGCTCTCTTAAGGCCCTCTTAAGGCCCTCTTAAGGCTCTCTTAAGGCCCTCTTAAGGCCCTCTTAAGGCCCTCTTAAGGCTCTCTTAAGGCTCTCTTAAGGCTCTCTTAAGGCCCTCTTAAGGCTCTCTTAAGGCCCTCTTAAGGCCCTCTTAAGGCTCTCTTAAGGCCCTCTTAAGGCCCTCTTAAGGCTCTCTTAAGGCCCTCTTATGGCCCTCTTAAGGCTCTCTTTTAGGCTCTCTTAAGGCCCTCTTAAGGCTCTCTTTTAGGCTCTCTTAAGGCCCTCTTAAGGCTCTCTTTTAGGCTCTCTTAAGGCTCTCTTAAGGGCACGGCGTGTGAGTGACCTGGAGATGCAAGTAGCAGAACTGCAATCTTTGGCAGAGTCTACAGGAGAACGAGGGTGTTTACAGTCCCTCAAATCTAAAAGGTCTGTTTTGACCAACCTGCTGGGCACCTCGGTTCACGGGACTCTGGTCCGCTCCCGTCAAATGGAGTTCTCTCAGATGGATGTGCCATCCCAGTTCTTCTTTGGTTTGGAGAAGAAGAATGGTCAGCGGAAGGTCATCCAGTCTCTGCGCTCTGACGCTGGGAGCCTCATCACAGACTCGTGTGAGATCAGGAATCATGCGTCCCTCTTTTATAAAGAACTGTACTCGTCGGAGCTGAGTGGACGAACCATTGGGACGATGTGCTTCGGTGAAGGCTTGCCTCAAGTCGGCACTGAGGAGAACCACAAACTAGCGGCTCCTCTGACGTTGGCCGAGCTGACAGCTGCTGTGGGGAGCCTACACACAGGAAGAGCTCCCGGCATTGATGGACTCCCGGCTGATTTCTACAGGGCTTTCTGGGACATCATTGGAGAGGACTTATTAGAGGTCCTTAGAGACAGCATCCAGACAGGCCTTTTACCTTTGAGCTGTCGGAGAGCCGTGCTCACCCTGCTGCCAAAGAAGGGCGACCTGCAGCTGCTGAAGAACTGGAGACCGGTGTCACTGCTCTGTACGGACTATAAGATCTTGTCCAAGGTTCTGGCGTTTCGGCTCCGCCAGGTGATGTCATCGGTGATTCACATGGACCAGACCTACTGTGTGCCCGGCAGGCTCATCAGTGACAATGTCACTCTAATTCGAGATGTTTTGGAAGTCTCCAGCTCATTGGGCATCAACCTGGGTCTGATTTCTATAGACCAGGAAAAGGCATTTGACCGGGTTGAACACCAGTACCTTTGGCAGATTATGGGTGCTTTTGGGTCCAGCCCTGGGTTTATTGCCCACATGCAGACCCTGTACTGTGATATCACGAGTATACTGAAAATCAATGGGAAGCTCTGTGCTCCCATCAGTGTGGGGAGGGGCATCAGGCAGGGCTGCTCCTTATCAGGGATGCTCTACTACCATAGAGCCTTTTCTGCATAGGCTCAGGTCAGACCTGAGAGGGGTGCAGATTCCTGAATGTCCTGGGCTAAAGGTGTCTGCCTATGCTGATGATGTCATGGTGTTCGTGGACACCCATAGGGACATTGACATTCTCGCCCACACTGTCCAGCAGTTTGGTGGGGCATCGAGTGCAAAAATTAACTGGGCTAAGAGCGAGGCCATCTTGGTTGGGGAGGATCTATCCAGACTCAGGTTGCCAGGGGGCCTCTGTTGGAGATGGGGAAGTTTTAAATACCTGGGTGTTTTCCTGGGCCCTGACCACCTTCAAAAGAACTGGGACCAGACAGTAGAACAGGTTAAAGGGCGACTGAGCAAGTGGAGGTGGTTACTGCCCAAAATGTCTTATAGGGGGAGGGTACTGATTATTAACAATCTAGTCTCCTCTGCTCTGTGGCACAAACTACAGTGCGTGGACCCTCCTCCCTCCCTACTGTCCACAGTGCAGAAGATCTTGGTGGATTTCTTCTGGGGCGGACTGCACTGGGTTCTGCAGGCGGTGCTCTTCCTTCCCAGGGAGCAAGGGGGACAGGGACTGATCCATCTGGCCAGTGGAGGGGCAGCTTTCAGGTTACAGTTCCTCCAGCGGCTGGTGGCAGGTCCGGAGGAGCTGGTGTGGAGGCCGTTTGCTGTTTCCATCTTGGAGCGAGCTGGGGGGGCTGTCTCTCTTCCTCACTGATCGTAAACCGGAGGCTCTCCCGCCCTTCTACCGCAGTCTGCTGACAGTGTGGAGTAAAGTGAAGAAGCAGAGGGAGCCTTCCACTTCACTGCACTGGCTGCTGAGAGAGCCCTTCCTGGGGGGTCGCCTGGACTGTCCTGCCTGGGCGGGGCTGGCACTGGGAGATCGCTTCATGTGCGGGGGCGTCGACACATTGGAGCGTTTGTTGGAGTGGGCAGGACCTCAGCTGAACCTCTCCCCGGCTCTGGCTGCCCACCTGGGCCTGAGGTCGGCACGGACACTGGAACGTCTACTGGCCCACTGGAGACAAAGACTTACAGGACAAGACTGGGCCCTTCTGAGGAGCTTCGGTTCCGGCGAGATGTCTCCTGATTCTGCAGATCCCTTCCCCAGCGTCATGCTTAGCCCTGACCTGGAAAGCTCCTCAGGCCCCTTGCTGTCCAACCCTGTCTCTGCCTCCCTGGATGGTTCCCCTGGAAAGACCTTCTACAGACTGATGGTGCAGGCCTTGAACCATCAAAGACTCTCCGGCCGCACAGATACTGTGTGGAGGTCTCATCTGGGCTGGAACCCTGAGGACAGTCCGGCCTGGGCCCACCTCTACAAACCACCACAGACTATGAGGCAGGGAGATCTGCAGTGGAGACTGCTTCATGGAGCTATAGCAGTCAATGCGTTTGTTTCCAAGGTAGATCGTACTGTGGGGGAGGGGGGTCCGTACTGTGGGGGAGGGGGGTCAGTCTTTCATTGTTTCTGGGAGTGTGGGAGGCTGACTCAGCTGTTTGATCTGCTCAGGACACTGTTTGGAAGGTGCGGATATCTTTTTAATGCGGTGACTTATGTTGGGGGGGTCTTGTCTAGTGGCAGAGTGAAGAGGAAGGGGCGGGTCCTAAATTTCCTCCTGGGCCAAGCAAAGATGGCCATATACCAGAGCAGGAAGAGGAAGGTGCAGGGGCGGAGTCAGGTGTAGCGCTGAGGTGCTGTTTGTGAAGATGGTGCAGGCTCGGCTCCTGCTGGAGTTTGGGGCCCAGATGGACATGAGGCTGGAGGAGTTCCAGGGTGGTTGGGGGCTTGAGGGGGTTCTAGCCTCAGTCAGTGCAGGACAGCTTTGTTTTGGACCTCTTTTTACATAATTGTGTGTGTATTTAGTATTTGTTGCAACTTATTGGTGTGAATGTGAATAATTATGGAAGCAATTGGTTCCTGATGGACTAAATAAAGGTCTGATTAAAAATCAAATCTCTCCCTCTCTCCCCCCCCCTCCCTCTCTCTCTCTCTCCGCCCCCCCCCCCCCCCCCCTCTCCCTCTCTCTCCCTCCCCCTTAAAGGAATAGGCCACCGTTTTTACATACTGAGATATGTTCTTACCTTAGATTTGACGAGTTCATCTGTACCTGTCGGTCTCCACGTGGGCCTTCTGTAACGTAAACACAGCACAGACGGCGTTAGCATTTAGCCGTTAGCATTTAGCCTCTCTCTTCTCCTCTATAGCTCCAAACGAGGTGAAGATAGAAGCTACCAAACTCTTCCATGAAAATCCACATTGTTTAATTTTGTGTACTTATACTTTATGGTGTAACACTTCACGTAACCATATTTAAATAGGGAAAACATGGAAGAGTTTGGTAGCTTCTATCTTCACCTCGTTTGGAGCTATAGAGGAGAAGAGAGAGGCTAAATGCTAACGGCTAAATGCTAACGCCGTCTATGCTGTGTTTACGTTACAGAAGGCCCACGTGGAGACCGACAGGTACAGATGAACTCGTCAAATCTAAGGTAAGAACATATCTCAGTATGTAAAAACGGTGGCCTATTCCTTTAACATGTACGCCACTTTAAAAAGCTCGCCCTGTTAGCATAAGCGTTCTCTGATTGGACGAGCCACGGAGAGGAATTACGTCATAGCCATATAATCTCGAACACCGGACCGCACTTTGGGAACCGCAGGAGTCAGAGGGCGGGGTTAGGACGTAAGGATGTAGGAGATAAGGGAGTAGGAAGGAGGAGGGAGGAGAAAAGTGACCTGATCAAAGCTAAAGGCGGAAGTGAAGCGGAGACACAAACACGAGCTGAAGCAACAGCTGTTGGTTTCGAAGCAAACGGGATTATTTTCTTCTCCGGTTCTTCTCCGGTTCTTCTCCGGTTCTTCTCCGGATCCTCCGTAAGAAGTGAGACTCTCTGGAGCCGAGGAGAGAGTCTGCATGAGGTGAGTTGTTTCTTTACTTCCGCGTCAGAGCCGCTCTTTGACTTGATTTGACTTGCTCAGTTGATTTGTTGAAGGTTCTCGGACTCACATGTCGCTCCGTAAACATTCAAACATGAACCCGGACATAAGCCGGGGATCCGCAGACACGATGTTTACTCGCGTACAGTGACGTTACTTTGAGATCATGTTACTCGAGTACAAGCAGAGGAGGGTCGCACTGAGTAACTGAGTACAGGGGAGCGTTTATGATTCAAACCCATTAACCTCTCAACAGTTTGGCTTTACCCAAATCTAAAGGACGCACACGAGGCTGGAAATACAACAAAGGGGCGATGAAAACGCAAAGTCATGTAGACGTTTGTCCCACTGGCCCACCCGTTAATGAGTGATCTGTGATGATTCCTCCTCATGAGGGCTGAAGCTGCTTCAGGGTCACGGTTCCAAACCAGGAGTAAAACCTATGAAAAGAGGTCAGAGGTTAAACATCGCCCATGTTGTTAGGCTTTAGTGTCACCAACATTTGACCTCACGTTATTGTGACCAAAACTATCACGGTTTCCGGTATCATCGCGGGATTTCTTTTAATGTGTGTTATTAAGTTCAGAAAACCTCGATCGTCCTACACAAACTGAAATGCTTTAAAGAAAGTGTTTGTTATATTTAACAAATACAGACTAAGCCGTATCAAAACTTTTCACATCAAAGTAAAGGAACTATAGCTACGTGTGGTTGATCGTTGGAGGTTATTACAGGTACTGCGCCCGGAGCCGTGGGGAGACATTTTAGTTTGGGGGTGCTGAGGGACAATTAGTCCTAATGTGGAGACACAATAAGACTAGTCTAGGACACACCTACACAACCAACCATGACGGGATGGTCATGGTTATCTGGTCCTATGTGTGTAAATATTATGTATATATTATGTATATATTATGTATATAGAATTGAGCACATGTAAAATGTCCCGATTTATGTTGACATGTATCATGTGACCCCTGTCTAATGAAGCACACTACAAAAGCAAGCAGTAATTACACATGTGAGTACAGGTAACGAGCAGTAATTACACATGTAAGTACAGGTAACGAGCAGTAATTACACATGTGAGTACAGGTAACGAGCAGTAATTACACATGTGAGTACAGGTAACGAGCAGTAATTACACATGTGAGTACAGGTAACGACATGTGAGTACAGGTAACAAGTAAGTAATTACACATGTGAGTACGGGTAACAAGTAAGTAATTACACATGTGAGTACAGGTAACGAGCAGTAATTACACATGTGAGTACGGGTAACAAGTAAGTAATTACACATGTGAGTACAGGTAACGAGCAGTAATTACACATGTGAGTACGGGTAACGAGCAGTAATTACACATGTGAGTACAGGTAACGAGCAGTAATTACACATGTGAGTACGGGTAACAAGTAAGTAATTACACATGTGAGTACAGGTAACACGTAAGTAATTACACATGTGAGTACAGGTAACACGTAAGTAATTACACATGTGAGTACAGGTAACAAGTAAGTAATTACACATGTGAGTACAGGTAACAAGTAAGTAATTACACATGTGAGTACGGGTAACGAGCAGTAATTACACATGTGAGTACAGGTAACGAGCAGTAATTACACATGTGAGTACGGGTAACGAGCAGTAATTACACATGTGAGTACAGGTAACAAGTAAGTAATTACACATGTAAGTACAGGTAACGAGCAGTAATTACACATGTGAGTACAGGTAACGAGCAGTAATTACACATGTGAGTACAGGTAACGAGCAGTAATTACACATGTAAGTACAGGTAACAAGTAAGTAATTACACATGTAAGTACAGGTAACAAGTAAGTAATTACACATGTGAGTACGGGTAACGAGCAGTAATTACACATGTGAGTACGGGTAACGAGCAGTAATTACACATGTGAGTACGGGTAACGAGCAGTAATTACACATGTGAGTACAGGTAACGAGCAGTAATTACACATGTGAGTACGGGTAACGAGCAGTAATTACACATGTGAGTACGGGTAACGAGCAGTAATTACACATGTGAGTACGGGTAACGAGCAGTAATTACACATGTGAGTACGGGTAACGAGCAGTAATTACACATGTGAGTACGGGTAACGAGCAGTAATTACATATGTGAGTACGGGTAACGAGCAGTAATTACACATGTGAGTACAGGTAACGAGCAGTAATTACACATGTGAGTACAGGTAACGAGCAGTAATTACACATGTGAGTACAGGTAACGAGCAGTAATTACACAGGTAACGAGCAGTAATTACACATGTGAGTACAGGTAACGAGCAGTAATTACACATGTGAGTACAGGTAACGAGCAGTAATTACACATGCGAGTACGGGTAACGAGCAGTAATTACACATGTGAGTACGGGTAACGAGCAGTAATTACACATGTGAGTACGGGTAACGAGCAGTAATTACACATGTGAGTACGGGTAACGAGCAGTAATTACACATGTGAGTACGGGTAACGAGCAGTAATTACACATGTGAGTACAGGTAACGAGCAGTAATTACACATGTGAGTACAGGTAACAAGTAAGTAATTACACATGTGAGTACAGGTAACGAGCAGTAATTACACATGTGAGTACGGGTAACGAGCAGTAATTACACATGTGAGTACAGGTAACGAGCAGTAATTACACATGTGAGTACGGGTAACAAGTAAGTAATTACACATGTGAGTACAGGTAACACGTAAGTAATTACACATGTGAGTACAGGTAACACGTAAGTAATTACACATGTGAGTACAGGTAACAAGTAAGTAATTACACATGTGAGTACAGGTAACAAGTAAGTAATTACACATGTGAGTACGGGTAACGAGCAGTAATTACACATGTGAGTACAGGTAACGAGCAGTAATTACACATGTGAGTACGGGTAACGAGCAGTAATTACACATGTGAGTACAGGTAACAAGTAAGTAATTACACATGTAAGTACAGGTAACGAGCAGTAATTACACATGTGAGTACAGGTAACGAGCAGTAATTACACATGTGAGTACAGGTAACGAGCAGTAATTACACATGTAAGTACAGGTAACAAGTAAGTAATTACACATGTAAGTACAGGTAACAAGTAAGTAATTACACATGTGAGTACGGGTAACGAGCAGTAATTACACATGTGAGTACGGGTAACGAGCAGTAATTACACATGTGAGTACGGGTAACGAGCAGTAATTACACATGTGAGTACAGGTAACGAGCAGTAATTACACATGTGAGTACGGGTAACGAGCAGTAATTACACATGTGAGTACGGGTAACGAGCAGTAATTACACATGTGAGTACGGGTAACGAGCAGTAATTACACATGTGAGTACGGGTAACGAGCAGTAATTACACATGTGAGTACGGGTAACGAGCAGTAATTACATATGTGAGTACGGGTAACGAGCAGTAATTACACATGTGAGTACAGGTAACGAGCAGTAATTACACATGTGAGTACAGGTAACGAGCAGTAATTACACATGTGAGTACAGGTAACGAGCAGTAATTACACAGGTAACGAGCAGTAATTACACATGTGAGTACAGGTAACGAGCAGTAATTACACATGTGAGTACAGGTAACGAGCAGTAATTACACATGCGAGTACGGGTAACGAGCAGTAATTACACATGTGAGTACGGGTAACGAGCAGTAATTACACATGTGAGTACGGGTAACGAGCAGTAATTACACATGTGAGTACGGGTAACGAGCAGTAATTACACATGTGAGTACGGGTAACGAGCAGTAATTACACATGTGAGTACAGGTAACGAGCAGTAATTACACATGTGAGTACAGGTAACGAGCAGTAATTACACAGGTAACGAGCAGTAATTACACATGTGAGTACAGGTAACGAGCAGTAATTACACAGGTAACGAGCAGTAATTACACATGTGAGTACGGGTAACGAGCAGTAATTACACATGTGAGTACAGGTAACGAGCAGTAATTACACATGCGAGTACAGGTAACGAGCAGTAATTACACATGTGAGTACGGGTAACGAGCAGTAATTACACATGTGAGTACGGGTAACGAGCAGTAATTACACATGTGAGTACAGGTAACGAGCAGTAATTACACATGTGAGTACAGGTAACGAGCAGTAATTACACAGGTAACGAGCAGTAATTACACATGTGAGTACAGGTAACGAGCAGTAATTACACAGGTAACGAGCAGTAATTACACATGTGAGTACAGGTAACGAGCAGTAATTACACATGTGAGTACAGGTAACGAGCAGTAATTACACATGCGAGTACAGGTAACGAGCAGTAATTACACATGCGAGTACAGGTAACGGGCAGTAATTACACATGCGAGTACAGGTAACGAGCAGTAATTACACATGTGAGTACAGGTAACGAGCAGTAATTACACATGCGAGTACAGGTAACGAGCAGTAATTACACATGCGAGTACAGGTAACGAGCAGTAATTACACATGTGAGTACAGGTAACAAGTAAGTAATTACACATGTAAGTACAGGTAACAAGTAAGTAATTACACATGTGAGTACAGGTAACGAGCAGTAATTACACATGTGAGTACAGGTAACGAGCAGTAATTACACATGTGAGTACAGGTAACGAGCAGTAATTACATATGTGAGTACAGGTAACGAGCAGTAATTACACATGTGAGTACAGGTAACGAGCAGTAATTACACATGTGAGTACAGGTAACGAGCAGTAATTACACATGTGAGTACAGGTAACAAGTAAGTACTTACACATGTAAGTACAGGTAACAAGTAAGTAATTACACATGTGAGTACGGGTAACGAGCAGTAATTACACATGTGAGTACGGGTAACGAGCAGTAATTACATATGTGAGTACGGGTAACGAGCAGTAATTACACATGTGAGTACAGGTAACGAGCAGTAATTACACATGTGAGTACAGGTAACGAGCAGTAATTACACATGTGAGTACAGGTAACGAGCAGTAATTACACATGTGAGTACAGGTAACGAGCAGTAATTACACAGGTAACGAGCAGTAATTACACATGTGAGTACAGGTAACGAGCAGTAATTACACATGTGAGTACAGGTAACGAGCAGTAATTACACATGTGAGTACAGGTAACGAGCAGTAATTACACATGCGAGTACAGGTAACGAGCAGTAATTACACATGTGAGTACGGGTAACGAGCAGTAATTACACATGTGAGTACGGGTAACGAGCAGTAATTACATATGTGAGTACGGGTAACGAGCAGTAATTACACATGTGAGTACAGGTAACGAGCAGTAATTACACATGTGAGTACAGGTAACGAGCAGTAATTACACATGTGAGTACAGGTAACGAGCAGTAATTACACAGGTAACGAGCAGTAATTACACATGTGAGTACAGGTAACGAGCAGTAATTACACATGTGAGTACAGGTAACGAGCAGTAATTACACATGTGAGTACAGGTAACGAGCAGTAATTACACATGCGAGTACAGGTAACGAGCAGTAATTACACATGTGAGTACGGGTAACGAGCAGTAATTACACATGTGAGTACGGGTAACGAGCAGTAATTACACATGTGAGTACGGGTAACGAGCAGTAATTACACATGTGAGTACGGGTAACGAGCAGTAATTACACATGTGAGTACAGGTAACGAGCAGTAATTACACATGTGAGTACAGGTAACGAGCAGTAATTACACAGGTAACGAGCAGTAATTACACATGTGAGTACAGGTAACGAGCAGTAATTACACAGGTAACGAGCAGTAATTACACATGTGAGTACGGGTAACGAGCAGTAATTACACATGTGAGTACAGGTAACGAGCAGTAATTACACATGCGAGTACAGGTAACGAGCAGTAATTACACATGCGAGTACAGGTAACGGGCAGTAATTACACATGCGAGTACAGGTAACGAGCAGTAATTACACATGTGAGTACAGGTAACGAGCAGTAATTACACATGCGAGTACAGGTAACGAGCAGTAATTACACATGCGAGTACAGGTAACGAGCAGTAATTACACATGTGAGTACAGGTAACAAGTAAGTAATTACACATGTAAGTACAGGTAACAAGTAAGTAATTACACATGTGAGTACAGGTAACGAGCAGTAATTACACATGTGAGTACAGGTAACGAGCAGTAATTACACATGTGAGTACAGGTAACGAGCAGTAATTACATATGTGAGTACAGGTAACGACATGTGAGTACAGGTAACGAGCAGTAATTACACATGTGAGTACAGGTAACGAGCAGTAATTACACATGTGAGTACAGGTAACGAGCAGTAATTACACATGTGAGTACAGGTAACAAGTAAGTACTTACACATGTAAGTACAGGTAACAAGTAAGTAATTACACATGTGAGTACAGGTAACGAGCAGTAATTACACATGTGAGTACAGGTAACGAGCAGTAATTACACATGTGAGTACAGGTAACGAGCAGTAATTACACATGTGAGTACAGGTAACGAGCAGTAATTACACATGTGAGTACAGGTAACACGTAAGTAATTACACATGTGAGTACAGGTAACGAGCAGTAATTACACATGTGAGTACAGGTAACGACATGTGAGTACAGGTAACAAGTAAGTAATTACACATGTGAGTACAGGTAACAAGTAAGTAATTACACATGTGAGTACAGGTAACAAGTAAGTAATTACACATGTAAGTACAGGTAACAAGTAAGTAATTACACATGTGAGTACAGGTAACAAGTAAGTAATTACACATGTGAGTACAGGTAACGAGCAGTAATTACACATGTGAGTACGGGTAACGAGCAGTAATTACACATGTGAGTACAGGTAACAAGTAAGTAATTACACATGTGAGTACAGGTAACGAGCAGTAATTACACATGTGAGTACAGGTAACGAGCAGTAATTACACATGTGAGTACAGGTAACGAGCAGTAATTACACATGTGAGTACGGGTAACGAGCAGTAATTACACATGTGAGTACAGGTAACAAGTAAGTAATTACACATGTGAGTACAGGTAACGAGCAGTAATTACACATGTGAGTACAGGTAACGAGCAGTAATTACACATGTGAGTACAGGTAACGAGCAGTAATTACACATGTGAGTACGGGTAACGAGCAGTAATTACACATGTGAGTACGGGTAACGAGCAGTAATTACACATGTGAGTACAGGTAACGAGCAGTAATTACACATGTGAGTACGGGTAACGAGCAGTAATTACACATGTGAGTACAGGTAACAAGTAAGTAATTACACATGTAAGTACAGGTAACGAGCAGTAATTACACATGTGAGTACAGGTAACGACATGTGAGTACAAGTAACGAGCAGTAATTACACATGTAAGTACAGGTAACAAGTAAGTAATTACACATGTAAGTACAGGTAACAAGTAAGTAATTACACATGTGAGTACGGGTAACGAGCAGTAATTACACATGTGAGTACGGGTAACGAGCAGTAATTACACATGTGAGTACAGGTAACGAGCAGTAATTACACATGTGAGTACGGGTAACGAGCAGTAATTACACATGTGAGTACGGGTAACGAGCAGTAATTACACATGTGAGTACGGGTAACGAGCAGTAATTACACATGTGAGTACGGGTAACGAGCAGTAATTACACATGTGAGTACGGGTAACGAGCAGTAATTACACATGTGAGTACGGGTAACGAGCAGTAATTACACATGTGAGTACGGGTAACGAGCAGTAATTACACATGTGAGTACGGGTAACGAGCAGTAATTACACATGTGAGTACAGGTAACGAGCAGTAATTACACAGGTAACGAGCAGTAATTACACATGTGAGTACAGGTAACGAGCAGTAATTACACATGTGAGTACAGGTAACGAGCAGTAATTACACATGTGAGTACAGGTAACGAGCAGTAATTACACAGGTAACGAGCAGTAATTACACATGTGAGTACAGGTAACGAGCAGTAATTACACATGCGAGTACAGGTAACGAGCAGTAATTACACATGCGAGTACAGGTAACGAGCAGTAATTACACATGTGAGTACAGGTAACGAGCAGTAATTACACATGTGAGTACAGGTAACGAGCAGTAATTACACATGCGAGTACAGGTAACGAGCAGTAATTACACATGCGAGTACAGGTAACGAGCAGTAATTACACATGTGAGAACAGGTAACGAGCAGTAATTACACATGTGAGTACAGGTAACAAGTAAGTAATTACACATGTGAGTACAGGTAACGAGCAGTAATTACACATGTGAGTACAGGTAACGAGCAGTAATTACACATGTGAGTACAGGTAACGAGCAGTAATTACACATGTGAGTACAGGTAACGACATGTGAGTACAGGTAACAAGTAAGTAATTACACATGTGAGTACAGGTAACAAGTAAGTAATTACACATGTGAGTACAGGTAACAAGTAAGTAATTACACATGTAAGTACAGGTAACAAGTAAGTAATTACACATGTGAGTACAGGTAACGAGCAGTAATTACACATGTGAGTACAGGTAACGAGCAGTAATTACACATGTGAGTACAGGTAACGAGCAGTAATTACACATGTGAGTACAGGTAACGAGCAGTAATTACACATGTGAGTACAGGTAACGAGCAGTAATTACACATGTGAGTACAGGTAACGAGCAGTAATTACACATGTGAGTACAGGTAACGACATGTGAGTACAGGTAACGAGCAGTAATTACACATGTGAGTACAGGTAACAAGTAAGTAATTACACATGTAAGTACAGGTAACAAGTAAGTAATTACACATGTAAGTACAGGTAACAAGTAAGTAATTACACATGTAAGTACAGGTAACAAGTAAGTAATTACACATGTAAGTACAGGTAACAAGTAAGTAATTACACATGTGAGTACAGGTAACGAGCAGTAATTACACATGTGAGTACAGGTAACGAGCAGTAATTACACATGTGAGTACAGGTAACGAGCAGTAATTACACATGTGAGTACAGGTAACGAGCAGTAATTACACATGTGAGTACAGGTAACGAGCAGTAATTACACATGTGAGAACAGGTAACGAGCAGTAATTACACATGTGAGTACAGGTAACAAGTAAGTAATTACACATGTGAGTACGGGTAACAAGTAAGTAATTACACATGTGAGTACAGGTAACGAGCAGTAATTACACATGTGAGTACAGGTAACGAGCAGTAATTACACATGTGAGTACAGGTAACAAGTAAGTAATTACACATGTGAGTACAGGTAACGAGCAGTAATTACACATGTGAGTACAGGTAACGAGCAGTAATTACACATGTGAGTACAGGTAACGACATGTGAGTACAGGTAACAAGTAAGTAATTACACATGTGAGTACAGGTAACAAGTAAGTAATTACACATGTGAGTACAGGTAACGAGCAGTAATTACACAAGTGAGTACAGGTAACGAGCAGTAATTACACAAATGAGTACAGGTAACGAGCAGTAATTACACATGTGAGTACAGGTAACGAGCAGTAATTACACATGCGAGTACAGGTAACGAGCAGTAATTACACATGCGAGTACAGGTAACGAGCAGTAATTACACATGCGAGTACAGGTAACGAGCAGTAATTACACATGTGAGTACAGGTAACGAGCAGTAATTACACATGTGAGTACAGGTAACGACATGTGAGTACAGGTAACAAGTAAGTAATTACACATGTGAGTACAGGTAACGAGCAGTAATTACACATGTGAGTACAGGTAACGAGCAGTAATTACACATGTGAGTACAGGTAACGAGCAGTAATTACACATGTGAGTACAGGTAACGAGCAGTAATTACACATGTGAGTACAGGTAACGAGCAGTAATTACACATGTGAGTACGGGTAACGAGCAGTAATTACACATGTGAGTACAGGTAACGAGCAGTAATTACACATGTGAGTACGGGTAACGAGCAGTAATTACACATGTGAGTACGGGTAACGAGCAGTAATTACACATGTGAGTACGGGTAACGAGCAGTAATTACACATGTGAGTACGGGTAACGAGCAGTAATTACACATGTGAGTACGGGTAACGAGCAGTAATTACACATGTGAGTACGGGTAACGAGCAGTAATTACACATGTGAGTATCGGATTGTCCAAGCCCTACTATTTACTGATTGTTTTGTAAAATGATGAAGTGAATGATAAAAGACTCTAATGTGATTATAGGAGCTGAAGCCCCGCCCTGAGACAGTGAGGGGGAGGAGCCTGAGTGAGCGAGAGGGAGGAGCCTGAGGCAGGTAAAAACTAATAAGTGTTTTAAGTGGAGACGCTGCAGTAAAGTGTGATTTTAAACTCCATTCTGGATCCTGACTTTTAAATATGAGTATATTTGCTGTAGGAAACCTTTACCCTGTTTTATTTAGATTAGAGATATACCGATACGCGGTTTGAGTATCGGCTGATATCCGATATTAACTGATACCAGGGTCTCTGAGTGAAAAAGTGAACGTTCCTGTTTTCTCCAGAGTCAGATCTTCTTTGTTCGATCAAACACTTTTATTCCAATCGGCTGCTTTTAGGTATTCATCGTTTCTGTCCCAGCCTTGATCAGTTGACTTTAGCTTTAGTATGCTCCCGCTAGCTTTAGTATGCTCCCGCTAGCTTTAGCATGCTCCTGCCAGCTTTAGCATGCTCCTGCCAGCTTTAGCATTCTCCCGCTAGCTTTAGTATGCTCCCGCTAGCTTTAGCATGCTCCTGCCAGCTTTAGCATGCTCCCGCCAGCTTTAGCATTCTCCCGCCAGCTTTAGTATTCTCCCGCCAGCTTTAGTATTCTCCCGCCAGCTTTAGTATGCTCCCGCCAGCTTTAGTATGCTCCCGCTAGCTTTAGCATGCTCCCGCCAGCTTTAGCATGCTCCCGCCAGCTTTAGCATTCTCCCGCCAGCTTTAGTATTCTCCCGCCAGCTTTAGCATTCTCCCGCCAGCTTTAGCATTCTCCCGCCAGCTTTAGCATTCTCCCGCCAGCTTTAGTATGCTCCCGCCAGCTTTAGCATGCTCCCACCAGCTTTAGCATGCTCCCACCAGCTTTAGCATTCTCCCGCCAGCTTTAGCATTCTCCCGCCAGCTTTAGTATGCTCCCGCCAGCTTTAGCATGCTCCCGCCAGCTTTAGCATTCTCCCGCTAGCTTTAGCATTCTCCCGCCAGCTTTAGCATGCTCCCGCCAGCTTTAGCATGCTCCCGCCAGCTTTAGCATTCTCCCGCCAGCTTTAGTATGCTCCCGCCAGCTTTAGCATTCTCCCGCCAGCTTTAGTATGCTCCCGCCAGCTTTAGCATTCTCCCGCCAGCTTTAGCACGCTCCCGCCAGCTTTAGCATTCTCCCCCCCAGCTTTAGCATTCTCCCGCCAGCTTTAGCATTCTCCCCCCCAGCTTTAGCATTCTCCCGCCAGCTTTAGCATTCTCCCGCCAGCTTTAGCATTCTCCCGCCAGCTTTAGCACGCTCCCGCCAGCTTTAGCACGCTCCCGCCAGCTTTAGCACGCTCCCGCCAGCTTTAGCATTCTCCCGCCAGCTTTAGCACGCTCCCGCCAGCTTTAGCATTCTCCCGCCAGCTTTAGCATTCTCCCGCCAGCTTTAGCACGCTCCCGCCAGCTTTAGCATTCTCCCCCCCAGCTTTAGCATTCTCCCGCCAGCTTTAGCATTCTCCCCCCCAGCTTTAGCATTCTCCCGCCAGCTTTAGCATTCTCCCGCCAGCTTTAGCACGCTCCCGCCAGCTTTAGCATTCTCCCGCCAGCTTTAGCATTCTCCCGCCAGCTTTAGCATTCTCCCGCCAGCTTTAGCACGCTCCCGCCAGCTTTAGCATTCTCCCGCCAGCTTTAGCATTCTCCCGCCAGCTTTAGCATTCTCCCGCCAGCTTTAGCATTCTCCCGCCAGCTTTAGCATTCTCCCGCCAGCGTTAGCATGCTCCTGCCAGCTTTAGCATTCTCCCGCCAGCTTTAGCACGCTCCCGCCAGCTTTAGCATTCTCCCGCCAGCTTTAGCATTCTCCCGCCAGCTTTAGCATTCTCCCGCCAGCTTTAGCACGCTCCCGCCAGCTTTAGCATTCTCCCGCCAGCTTTAGCATTCTCCCGCCAGCTTTAGCATTCTCCCGCCAGCTTTAGCATTCTCCCGCCAGCTTTAGCATTCTCCCGCCAGCTTTAGCATGCTCCTGCCAGCTTTAGCACGCTCCCGCCAGCTTTAGCACCAGCATGCTTAGCATGGCAGTAGGTTCTTAAATCTGTCTGAGTTGGCTTACATAGCCCTGTAGCGCCTCCCAGAGGGCAGGAGTATGAACAGCAGAGTGCGTGTCAAACTGAAGGAGGATGTTGTTTCTGACTCTTTGTTGTAGGTTTCATCTGCTGCTGCTTCCATTTGAATGTGTTACTGATGTGTGTACCTCGGCGCCTTCTCCTGCTCCTCCTCGACGCTCCCTCCTGGTGCTCCTCAGCGCCTCCTCCTGGTCCTCCTCAGCGCCCCCTCCTGCTGCTCCTCGGCGCCCCCTCCTGGCTGTGATGCAGTCGTCCTGTAGACCCAAAGCGCTGGCTGTGATCCTGGTTCTGTCTGTGCTCATCGGGTCGGTGCTAAAGTCTGTTTTAAATACGGCGAGGCACAGATCCACGTTTTAAAATATTTTAACGATACTTTTCCCATACCGATACTAAAATATCTGTCTAGAACCAGGAAACTGAACAATAATGTGGAAGATCTGCACATTTACAATATCAGGTTCAACTGCAATGTCAGGAAACTGGGAAAAATGGGAATCATTTGGGCAAAAATAAGAAAAACGTATAAAAAAAAGGCACAAATATTTTATTATTGGGAAAACATGAAGAAATTGGAGAAAAAATGCGAAAAATTTTGGAAAATAGGGCAAAAAATATAATTTAAAGGGTTAGGTGCTGGGTTAGGGTTAGGTGCTGGGTCAGGGTTAGGTGCTGGGTTAGGGTTAGGTGCTGGGTTAGGGTTAGGTGCAGGGTTAGGTGCTGGGTTAGGGTTAGGTGCTGGGTCAGGGTTAGGTGCTGGGTTAGGGTTAGGTGCTGGGTTAGGGTTAGGTGCTGGGTCAGGGTCAGGTGCTGGGTCAGGGTCAGGTGCTGGGTCAGGGTTAGGTGCTGGGTTAGGGTTAGGTGCTGGGTCAGGGTCAGGTGCTGGGTCAGGGTCAGGTGCTGGGTCAGGGTTAGGTGCTGGGTCAGGGTTAGGTGCTGGGTCAGGGTTAGGTGCTGGGTCAGGGTCAGGTGCTGGGTCAGGGTCAGGTGCTGGGTCAGGGTTAGGTGCTGGGTTAGGGTTAGGTGCTGGGTCAGGGTTAGGTGCTGGGTCAGGGTCAGGTGCTGGGTCAGGGTTAGGTGCTGGGTTAGGGTTAGGTGCTGGGTCAGGGTTAGGTGCTGGGTCAGGGTTAGGTGCTGGGTCAGGGTCAGGTGCTGGGTCAGGGTTAGGTGCTGGGTTAGGGTTAGGTGCTGGGTCAGGGTTAGGTGCTGGGTCAGGGTCAGGTGCTGGGTCAGGGTTAGGTGCTGGGTTAGGGTTAGGTGCTGGGTCAGGGTTAGGTGCTGGGTCAGGGTTAGGTGCTGGGTCAGGTGCTGGGTTAGGGTTAGGTGCTGGGTTAGGTGCTGGGTCAGGGTTAGGTGCTGGGTTAGGTGCTGGGTCAGGGTTAGGTGCTGGGTCAGGGTTAGGTGCTGGGTCAGGGTTAGGTGCTGGGTCAGGGTTAGGTGCTGGGTCAGGGTTAGGTGCTGGGTCAGGGTTAGGTGCTGGGTTAGGTGCTGGGTTAGGGTTAGGTGCTGGGTCAGGGTTAGGTGCTGGGTCAGGGTTAGGTGCTTGGTCAGGGTTAGGTGCTGGGTTAGGGTTAGGTGCTGGGTTAGGTGCTGGGTCAGGGTTAGGGTTAGGGTTAGGGTTAGGTGCTGGGTCAGGGTTAGGTGCTGGGTCAGGTGCTGGGTCAGGGTTAGGTGCTGGGTCAGGGTTAGGTGCTGGGTCAGGGTTAGGTGCTGGGTCAGGTGCTGGGTCAGGGTTAGGTGCTGGGTCAGGGTTAGGTGCTGGGTCAGGGTCAGGTGCTGGGTCAGGGTCAGGTGCTGGGTCAGGGTTAGGTGCTGGGTTAGGTGCTGGGTCAGGGTTAGGTGCTGGGTCAGGGTTAGGTGCTGGGTCAGGGTCAGGTGCTGGGTCAGGGTTAGGTGCTGGGTCAGGGTCAGGTGCTGGGTCAGGGTTAGGTGCTGGGTCAGGGTCAGGTGCTGGGTCAGGGTTAGGTGCTGGGTCAGGGTCAGGTGCTGGGTCAGGGTTAGGTGCTGCGTTAGGAACTGCTGATCTCTGACTGTAGGTTCAGATTCAGATTGAGTGCAGTTTTCTCGCCTGTGTTGGTCTAACCTCAGTCTGAAACACTGTTTATGTTTCAGTCTGAGCTTCATCATTGTAACGTTTGGTTTTAAAGGAAACTGGTTTATTTAAGGCGGTGGCGACAGGAGAACCCTCAAAGATCTGCACTGTGACTTTAATCCAGTTTCTGTTTGTGTTCCAGGCTGCTGTACATGACGCGCAGCCGATTCCAGGACCTGCGCGACTCCAGGTCAGACCCCATTATACATGTTTATGACCCCGTTATACATGTTTATGACCCCTCTGAGCTTATCGGCAAGAAAACGATAACATATATAATGTTTGCCAATAAGCTCGGTCATTACGAAGGGTCCTCGTGATGACGCTATAATCCAAAGGGCCTCAGGGCCTCTGCTGTGTTTGACCTCAGGGCCTCTGCTGTGTTTGACCTCAGGGCCTCTGCTGTGTTTGAGGTCAGGGCCTCTGCTGTGTTTGACCTCAGGGCCTCTGCTGTGTTTGAGGTCAGGGCCTCTGCTGTGTTTGACCTCAGGGCCTCTGCTGTGTTTGAGGTCAGGGCCTCTGCTGTGTTTGACCTCAGGGCCTCTGCTGTGTTTGAGGTCAGGGCCTCTGCTGTGTTTGACCTCAGGGCCTCTGCTGTGTTTGAGGTCAGGGCCTCTGCTGTGTTTGACCTCAGGGCCTCTGCTGTGTTTGACCTCAGGGCTTCTGCTGTGTTTGACCTCAGGGCCTCTGCTGTGTTTGACCTCAGGGCCTCTGCTGTGTTTGACCTCAGGGCCTCTGCTGTGTTTGACCTCAGGGCCTCTGCTGTGTTTGACCTCAGGGCCTCTGCTGTGTTTGACCTCAGGGCCTCTGCTGTGTTTGACCTCAGGGCCTCTGCTGTGTTTGACCTCGGGGGCTCTGCTGTGTTTGAGGTCAGGGCCTCTGCTGTGTTTGACCTCAGGGCCTCTGCAGTGTTTGACCTCGGGGCCTCTGCTGTGTTTGACCTCGGGGCCTCTGCTGTGTTTGACCTCGGGGCCTCTGCTGTGTTTGACCTCGGGGCCTCTGCTGTGTTTGAGGTCAGGGCCTCTGCTGTGTTTGACCTCGGGGCCTCTGCTGTGTTTGACCTCAGGGCCTCTGCTGTGTTTGACCTCGGGGGCTCTGCTGTGTTTGAGGTCAGGGCTTCTGCTGTGTTTGACCTCGGGGCCTCTGCAGTGTTTGACCTCGGGGCCTCTGCTGTGTTTGACCTCGGGGCCTCTGCTGTGTTTGACCTCGGGGCCTCTGCTGTGTTTGACCTCGGGGCCTCTGCTGTGTTTGACCTCGGGGCCTCTGCAGTGTTTGACCTCGGGGCCTCTGCTGTGTTTGACCTCGGGGCCTCTGCTGTGTTTGAGGTCAGGGCTTCTGCTGTGTTTGACCTCGGGGCCTCTGCAGTGTTTGACCTCGGGGCCTCTGCTGTGTTTGACCTCGGGGCCTCTGCTGTGTTTGACCTCGGGGCCTCTGCTGTGTTTGAGGTCAGGGCTTCTGCTGTGTTTGACCTCGGGGCCTCTGCAGTGTTTGACCTCGGGGCCTCTGCTGTGTTTGACCTCGGGGCCTCTGCTGTGTTTGAGGTCAGGGCCTCTGCTGTGTTTGACCTCAGGGCTGAAAGGATAACCTCTTGCTTGTTTGTTTCCCTAAAGCAGATTCTAAAGTGTTTATGTGATTCCTTCCTGGACTCACGTGGCTTTCCCCCAGAGCTACTCTAATATTATCCTCCAGAGGAGGGCGCTGTCCACTGAAAACCAAATCTTTTTGAAAGTAGATTATTGTGTTTTGTGGGACGTCTGAGGCTTAGAAATAAACCTGAGCTGTTTGGTATCTTTTCAGCGCGGGGGCGGACACTCAGAGTCAGGAGGCGGCGCCTACGCATCAGGAGGTGGAGCCTAAGAGTAAGGAGGTGGGGCCTAAGACTCTGGAGGTGGAGCCTTTGCCCCCAGACTTGGAGCTGCTTATGCCTCAGCGGTGAGTCCCTGAGACAGCGCCCCCTAAGGGTGATGGAGATCGTAGCTTCGTTGTAGAGACTTTAAACTGAACTGTGTGTTTACAAGGTCATTATTAACTTTAAGAACGTTACGTTTTCATTATTCTGTCACTTTAATCGTATTAAACCAAACAACGGTTTGTAGACGTTTTTTTACCTGCGGTTTAACGGTCGCTGACGGTAAAGCCTGATGTTTCCAGCTGTTTGGCAGCTGACGTTTCCAGCTGTTTGGCAGCTGACGTTCTCTATCGTATCGAGACTATCTCTCCACCCAGTTACATATCCATATGTACGGGGACTGACCCCACAGGCGACGTGGATAATTATTACCTGTGAGGTGGCTGATGTTTCCAGCTGTTTGGCAGCTGTTTGGTTGTTTTGGTGGCTGATTGCCCTATAAAGGCACCTGCGCACATCGATCATTTTGATTCCACGACGCGAGCAGGTTGACGTGGGAAACGAACAAACAAACAAACAAAGAGATTGAAGATAGGAGACAGTCTTTGCCACTTCCTTGTTGTAGGAGAGAGGGACTATACCCCTCGAGGTGACTGTTTTCAGCGTTGGGAAGCGGCTGTGTCGGGCGTATTGCTCTGCCAAGGGGCTCACGCGCCGTAGACATGAGGACTTGCTGAACCCGTTTGGGGGAAGCGGCCTTCTGTCTCCACGGTACTGGTCGGTCCGGTCCGCCTGACGTATTGCTCTGTGCGGGGTTTACGCGTCACAGGCGCTGACAGGCAGCGGTGGAACCCGGCGGGGGAAACCGCTGTCCATTCCGGTCGGCTCGTGGGAGTCCTTTCCCGTGTGCGTTGGCTCCAAATACGCTGTTGCGGTGTTTGTGTTGGGATTCGACTCTGTAGTGGGGTTGATTCCAAGCCACGAGTTGTTCACAAGTCCTGAGCACTACCACGACACGTTAGTGGCGCGGCCCTTCCGCATTTGCGTTCGCGTGCGCGTCGCGGAATGTCGCACACGTGTGAAGATTGTGGGGTGCAAATGCCCATGGAGGACAGGCATAGTAGGTGTGTCTTGTGTTTGGGGGAGGATCATGCCTCTGTTGCCAGGGGGGATCCTTCCTCTTGCATGAACTGCTTTATTATGCCCAGGCCGTCACTCGAAGCTCGTTTTTTGCCTGTTTAAAGGGGGAAAACGGGCAGCCTCGTTTACGGGGCCAAGTCAGGCAAAACGTCACAGAGGGTTGGGGGCTGGTTCTGAGACCTCCCGGGCTGTGCCTCCGCTCACGGTCACTCTACATAACACGTATGAGCCTCTTGAGCAGGAGGACAGCAGTGATGTAGACGTTTTAGGCTCCTCTGACAGTGATGTGCCACCTGGCCAGGAGGAGGCAGCATCTGTGTGTGAGGAAGGTGAGCGTAGCAGTGCAGTGCTTCAGTTTAGAGGGCTGATTGAAAGAGCGGCTCAGGCTCTTGGGGTGGAGTCTGGAGCTGCCGCTGCGCCAGCCCCCTCACGTTTTGACTGTGACTCCAGGCAGTCACATGGATCTTTTTCTGTTCCCCTTCTTTCAGACGTGGGGGACCTGATTCAGGCTGAGTTTGCCAGGCCCGCAGGTCCATTTAAGACCTCGGTTAGCTGCAGGCGGCTATCTGCCATGCGGGATCGGGGGGAGGTCGGCTGTGCTGCCCTTCCACAAGTGGACCAGTCCATTGCGGCCCTGGTTTATCCAACAGCAACACTGGGGCTCGGGGGACTTACGAGCCACTATCGAGGCCCAGCGCCGTAGGACTAGGGGCAAAGGGAAACAAAGTTTTGGGGCTCAGGCTAAGGGTTCGACCCAAGCCTTCGCCTCGGTCCTGACGCCATGAGGGGACCGGTGTGTCTCCTCGACACCGAGACACACGGGGCTGCCTGGAGGGCACTGGGCGCGTCCCCATGGGTCGTTTCTACGATGATTCAGGGGTACCGTATCCAGTTTTCCCGACGACCTCCCACATCAGTGTCCCTTATGGTGGTCATTCAGGTGCGTCCCGAGCACAGGGCAGTTCTCTTGTCAGAGATTTCTACCCTGTTGGACAAAAGGGCTATCAGGGAGGTCCCGCCAGGCGACAGACGGGCTGGCTTTTATTCCCGGTACTTTCTGGTTCCCAAGAAGGATGGCAGACTCCACCCCATCCTCGATCTGAGAGGACTGAACAGATTTCTTCGTCCTCTGCGGTGCAGGATGTTGACTGTCCCCAGGGTGAGACGGTTCATTCGCAGAGGGGATTGGTTTGTTACAATCGATCTGAAGGATGCCTATTTCCAGATTCCAATCTAGAAAGGGCACTGGTGCTTTCTCCGGTTCGTCTTCAACGGCAAGACATACGAGTTTCGGGTACTCCCTTTTGGGTTATCCCTGGCTCCTCGCACGTTCACACGGTGCATGGGGGCGGTGCTCTCACCACTGAGGCAGACAGGCGTCAGAATCCTGAATTACTTGGACGACTGGCTTTTGTGTGCCCAGACACGGCAGGAGTGTCTGGCTCACTTTTCTCTGCTGCTGGAGCATCTGCATCGTTTGGGGCTGACGCTCAACTTCGAGAAAAGCAGGCTTGTGCCCTCTCAGGAGATGGACTGGCACGGTACCGACGCAACACGGCACATCAACGTCCTGGAGCTGCGGGCGATCCATCTGGCCCTTCGCCATTTCTTGCCTCACTTACGGGGGCACCATGTCCTTGTGAGGACGGACAGTGTAGTGGCAGCCTCGTACGTGAACAGGCAGGGCGGTTTGGGCTCTGTTTGCCTTTGCAAACTGGCGCATCGACTGTGGCTGTGGGCGCACCCCAAGTTCCTGTCACTGCGGGCAGTGCATGTGCCAGGAGTGGACAATGTGGCAGCGGATCTGCTCTCCAGGGGAGGGCCGGATCCGGGAGGCTGGAGGTTGCATCCTCAGGTGGTGTTGGCCATTTGGGACCGTTACGGACGGGCTATGGTCGATCTGTTTGTGTCCCGCAGGAACACACATTGTCCCCTGTTTTTCTCCCTGGGGAGGGACGATCCTCCCCTCAGAACCGATGCAATGTCTCACCCGTGGCCTCACGGTCTGCTTTATGCCTTCCCGCCATTCGGTCTCCTCCCGTCTCTGTTGCAGAGGGTTCGGGTGGAGGAGGTGAGGCTAGTCTTGGTGGCTCCTTTGTGTCCAGCACATGACGTGGTTTTCGGACATTCCGCCTCTTCTGGACGGGACTCCGTGGGAACTCCCAGCACGTCCGGACCTGTTGTCACAGGGTCTGGGGACTCTATTTCACCCACTTCCCCGGGGGCTGAGGCTCTGGGCCTGGCCCCTGCGAGGTCCGAGTTGCTAGCTATGGGCCTTCCAAGCTCTGTGGTACAAACTTTGGAAGGGGCCCGGGCACCGTCCACACGCACTCTCTACGGGCACAGATGGAACTCTTTTGCGCGATGGTGTAAGCCTCATGGGGTTGACCCTCTCACTTGCATGGCCCCGGAGATTCTGCAATTTTTGCAGGACCTCTTGGAGGCAGGCAGGTCGCCGTCCACACTGAGAGGGATGGTGGCTTCTATCAAGGCTGCAAGGGAGGGTAGATACGCTCTGCCTGTGGATGTGTCCAACCTGGTCTCCAGGTTTCTCAAAGGGGCCCGGAGGCGTAGTGGCAGTGGTGTGAGGCCTCCCCTCCCCGCTTGGGATTTGGAGCTGGTTTTGCAGGCTTTGGTGGGTGCTCCATTTGAGCCTCTGGCAACAACAGACCTGAAGTGGGTGTCCTTAAAAACTGCCCTTTTGCTAGCATTGGCGTCAGCTAAAAGGGTGGGGGAACTCCAAGCTCTCTCGGTACATCGGGACCTGTGTAGGTTCCTGCCAGAGATGGCAGGGGTGGTCTTGCGTCCGAATCCAGCCTTTCTCCCTAAGGTCATGTCGGGTCGGCGCTCCGACCTGGTCATCACACTCAAATCCCTCTTCTCTGATCGGCAGACGGGGGATGAGCGGGAGCGGTCGCTTGTCTGTCCAGTTAGGGCCCTGGAGGTATACCTTGCTCGGACTAGGGGTCACAGGACCACGGATCAGCTGTTTGTCGGTTTCAAACACGATAGGTTGGGCCAGCCCTTGTCTAGGGCTCGCCTGTCTCATTGGCTTGTGGACGCAATCCGTCAAGCCTATGTGGGCATGGGGGTTCAGTTTCCCCTTAATGTCAGAGCTCATTCGACACGGGGGATGGCAGCGTCCTGGGCTTTGTGGCGTGGCGCCTCGCTAGATGAGATCTGCGCTGCCGCCACGTGGTCTGCCCCTTCGACTTTCACCCGCTTCTACAGGCTTAATGTGGCGGCAGGCACTTCCTTCAGAGAGCGGGTGCTTGGTGCTGCTCAACAGCATTGAGGCTTTCCCATGGCCTTGCGTCTTGCAGGTTGGGAAGGCCCGTGCTGTGTCGGGGTGAGTGTTGTTGCTTGCTCTTTCTTTGCGGTGCTCTTGACCGGCCTTTGCGGCTTGCGGGGCTGTCGCCTTGGTTGCGTCTGGCGCCGGGGTTGTGGCACTCGTACCTAGCGTCTGGCGGGTATGGGTGCTTGTGTACATAGTTTATTTTTTCACTTGGGTGTGTTTTTTTATTCATGCACTTGGTGGCGGCAACGACTCATTCGAATTTCACCCTGCTCGATCCCCTTGTCTTACAGAGTCCCCGTACATATTCCATATGTAACTGGGTGGAGAGATAGTCTCGATACGATAGAGAACGTTACGGTTACAGTATGTAACCATGGTTCTCTGAGTGAAGAGACTATCTCTCCGGCTCGATTCCGCTCGGGGATGCGTTCCATCAAAATTTAATCGATGTGCGCATGGCACGCAGGTGCCTTTATAGCGCAATCAGCCACCTCACAGGTGGTGTGTCTTAAATAATTATCCACGTCGCCTGTGGGTCAGACACACCACTTTAAGACACACCACCTGTGAGGTGGCTGATTGCGCTATAAAGGCACCTGCGTGCCATGCGCACATCGATTAAATTTTGATGGAACGCATCCCCGAGCGGAATCGAGCCGGAGAGATAGTCTCTTCACTCAGAGAACCATGGTTACATACTGTAACCGTAACGTTTCCAGCTGTTTAGCGACGTGTCTTAAGGCGGTATGACGTGTCTTAAGGCGGTATGACGTGTCTTAAGGCGGTATGTTGTGTTTCAGGATGGAATACTCTCAGCCGAGCATCACTAAAGGGTGAGTCCTGTCTCTGCAGTGACTACATGAAGTATCTGCAGTATAGTATAAGTAGTAGTATTAATAGTATAAGTATCTGCAGTACTTGTAATCTCGTCCTCCCGTGTCCAGTCGTACAGACGTGGTGACCGTGACCCCGTGGCTCGCTCCCGTCGTCTGGGAGACCACCTTTGACCCCGTGCTGCTGGACGCCATCTTTAAACCCAAGAACCTCAGCATCGCCGCCACCGTGTTCGCTGTCGGGAAGTGAGTACTGACTACACACAACAACACACACAACACACACAACAACAACACACCATCTGCTGTCCGGGCCACCGGGGCATCACACCTGTGCTCACCCGTCTGCTGACCGGGACAGAGGAAGGGGAAGTGACATCACCAACAGCTGTTCTTCTTCTTCTGTAAGGTTATTGGCGGACTGCAGGCCAAACAAAAGCGCATGCCCTAGACCTGCCATGATAATATTTTTTTGAGGACGATATATCGTCTCAGAAAATATCGCGATAAACGATAATATTGAGTATAATGCAAATACTGTAGGCAATAAGAAGAAAATTGTAAGCAACTATTTTAACTGAAATGTATTGAACTTCTGACATTCAATATTAACATGTTAAACCAAACAAAGTGCAAACTAGAAGGGTCGACATGTCCCAGGACACTGTTTCCATCTGAGCTTCTCAAGCTTTTAACATCACTTACATGTTGTGACATGGTGAGAGTGTCAAATACTCAATATACAGAATCATCTTTGAATCTGTGACTTCTTCTATGTTAAATGTATGGATTCAGATAATACTGTATTACTGCAAAAGTAGAGTAGCCATATGTTCTTTTTCCTTTCCTTTAGAATATAACCTCCTGCACACGGCCGTCGGAGTGAAGCAGCTTTTTTGGGAAACTTGTTGACTGTTTGTCAAACCGCTGCAGCATTTCTCTGCTTTTGAACAGTAACATAGTCCTAAGCCCTGAGTAATGTTCTCAGGACTCTCACGCTTGTATTTGGACAGTGGCTAAAGCGCTCGGGTTCCTCTCGCAAACAGTAGCGCTGATTAGCTTTGATTCGCTAACAGTAGCGCTGATTAGCTTTGATTCGCTAACAGTAGCGCTGATTAGCTTTGATTCGCTAACAGTAGCGCTGATTAGCTTTGATTCGCCAACAGTAGCGCTGATTAGCTTTGATTCGCTAACAGTAGCGCTGATTAGCTTTGATTCGCTAACAGTAGCGCTGATTAGCTTTGATTCGCCAACAGTAGCGCTGATTAGCTTTGATTCGCTAACAGTAGCGCTGATTAGCTTTGATTCGCTAACAGTAGCGCTGATTAGCTTTGATTCGCCAACAGTAGCGCTGATTAGCTTTGATTCGCTAACAGTAGCGCTGATTAGCTTTGATGCACTGACTGGGCGGGGGTTTTGTTTTGTTGTTGTTATTCTCTCCGTGATGAGTTCTTTTGGCACGGCACTTTGTTTACACCCCGCCTCTCTCCAAAAGCAGCTGTCAATCAACAGTGGTTGCGCATTCACTCCAGGGTGGGGGGGGGGGTGGGGGGATTGGGGGCGCAGTGGCTTATGGAATGGCACATGGCTCCTAATCGCTGGTAAGGGACCACCTATGCTAAAGTAGCTAAGATAGTTAGCATACAGGCTTCTTTCCCTAACTCCTTCCTCACTGACAGCACCATTCGGACGCTTCTTATCATGGCGGACGCTGATACATCAGTGTAGGCTTCACTGCCTTGCTCCAGCCAAAATGACCCATAATGCACCACGGCTCTTAGAAAAAAAGGCTTATGGGACTTACATTTGAGTACTTAAATTTTAACTTTTTAAGAAACAAAAATACAAGCTTTGACCTGTTTAATGGCTCTGCAGACGGTGTTCGTTTTAGTTGCAAATAATAAATTTAAGTTTTTTGTCTTTTTTAGTCAATAATAGAAAAACAAAATCTATGATTTGTTTTGTTTTTACTTTAAATGTATATTATTTGTTTCAAACATTCAAGGAAATGTCACTGCTTCAGGAGCAACAAAGGACTTGATTTGTTTCATGGGCATTGATTGAATTTATTTCTAAAATTATTATTCCCCCTTTTGAGTTTTATTTTGTATTTTCAGATACGTTTCATCAAAAAAAAAAAAAAAAAAAAAAAAAAAAAAAAAAAAAAAAATTACAAAAACAGTTTGCCGTGTGTTGCACCTGGTGAGAGGACGCTGGCGCGTTTTGGCTGCCGCTTCTCACTTCGGTTCGGTTGGAAAAGTTTGTTTGAAACAAAAGGTTTTACGTACCGATCCTGCCTGGTACCGGTGGTATCCGAGCCTGCCTCACCATCTGGACTGTGTCTTTGCCTGGCCGCCCGCATCTGCCGCCTGTCACGGTGGGACTCCGCAGTGTCCATCAAGCTAGCTCCCGGGGCTGCCTACGGCCCGACCCCGCTGTGTTCTGCTCGAGTAGCGGACTACAACCCGGTCATTGGCCGACCTGCACTCCGGAGCAGCCTGTCAGCAATGCGGCTACTGTTCGTGGCTTTCCTGCTGGCCTCTCCACCATTCCCGGCTCCGTCCATGGCGCTTCGATACACGTCCTCGCAGCTCCTCAGATTTAACCACCGCGCACCTTCCTCACTGGACATCACAACAACTCTGCAACAACACTGTCTTCTCCGGCGTCGCCCCTACATCCACCGAGGCTCCCGTCGCAGTCTTCTCTACAACTTCAGTGGCGAAAACAGTATTCCATCTCTCTGGTCCGCCCGCAGTTCACTCCCGCTCGCACACCTGCTCAACAACATCCGCCTACGTCATCTGCGCACTCACCATGTGACTTCATCTAACCTCCTGCCCGTCTCAACTTCCGCCACATGGACTTCACAACAAAAGCCTCTTAAGACAGCACTCTTCAATACAAGATCACTCAACAATAAAAGCCTGCTCCTCTGTGAATTCATCATTGACAATAAACTGGATCTACTCTGTCTCACTGAAACCTGGCACAAACCCATGGACTACATTGCACTAAATCAGACCACCCCACCTGGATACTCCTACATCGACAACCCTCGTCTGGACCAGCGAGGAGGCGGCATTGCAGTAATCCATCGCAGTGACATCCTCCTCCGCCCCCTCTCCATCCCGGCTGTATCCTCCTTTGAACACTTGGCTTTCAGACTTCCCGGTTCCCAATCACTCACCGCTGCAGTCATCTACCGCCCCCCAAAAAACTGCCCATCATTTCTTTCAGATTTCACAGATTTTGTAACTCAGCTGTCCTCCATTTCCCCGTCCGTTCTTCTCCTTGGTGACTTCAACATCCATATTGACTCCCCTACAGTTAAATCCACATCTGACTTTCTGGACATTTTAAACTGCCTCAACCTCACCCAGCACGTCACTTCTCCCACACACAATCATGGACACATCCTGGACCTGGTCTGTTCCACACCCTCCCTAACCATACATAACCTGTCATTGACCGACCTCACAATTTCTGATCATCTGGCCATCACCCTGGACATCACTACCCCCTCCCCCACTGCCAAACACTCAAGAACAATTACATTCCGCAACCTGAAATCCGTCAGTCCCATCTCTCTCTCTGCCTCCATATCCCATGCCATCACCAGCTCTTCGCTTCCCTCAGATCCAACTGCCACGGATCTTGTCAACTTCTACAACCACACACTCTCCTCCTGCCTCAACCAAATAGCCCCCCTCAAAACTGCCTCGGTCTCCTTCTCCACCTCCGCCCCTTGGTTCACCCCAGATCTCCACAATCTCAAAAAACAAAAAAGACAACTTGAAAGACTCCATAAAAAATCCGGTCTCATTGTCCATGCCCAAGCCTACAAACAAGCTGTAACCACATATAACTCCGCCCTCAAAACTGCCCGGTCCAACTTCTACTCACAACTCATCCACTCAAACTCTTCCAACCCCCGCACACTGTTCTCTACATTTGCAAAACTGACCAAACCCAAGGACAATATAACCTCCACATTCACCACTGACAAATGCAATAATTTCCTGTCATCCTACCAAACTAAAATCCATACCATACACTGTTCACTTGCATCCACTTCCTCCGCTTCTCCTCCCTCTGAACATGAACTCGCTCCACTCACACTCCATAGCCTTCCCTCCTTCTCTCCTCTGTCCCCCTCCGACACCACCAAACTCCTCTCATTAATGAAATTTCCCAGTTGCCAGCTTGACCCGATCCCATCTCCCCTCCTCAAAACCTGCATTCCAACTCTCATCCCTCTCATCACCAGCATCATCAACACTTCCCTTTCCTCTGGATCTGTCCCATCCCCGCTCAAACTTGCCTCCATCTCACCCCTCCTGAAAAAACCCGGCCTCAACCCTGACAACCTGGACAACTTCAGACCCATCTCCAATCTCCCGCTGCTTTCAAAAATTCTGGAACGCGCCGTCATAACCCAACTCCACCAACATCTCCACTCCTCCCATCTCTTCGAAACATTTCAGTCCGGATTCCGTTCACACCACAGCACAGAAACAGCACTTCTAAAAGTTACAAACGATCTCCTCCTCGCCGCCGACTCTGGTTCCATATCCATCCTCCTCCTCCTCGACCTCTCCGCAGCTTTTGACACAATAAACCATACCATCCTCCTCCACCGTCTACAATCAATCGGCATCTCCGGCACAGCACTCCTCTGGTTCACCTCCTACCTCTCCGACCGTCACCACTTTGTCTCTGTCAACAACTGCAACTCCCACATTTCCCCCGTCACCCATGGTGTCCCCCAAGGTTCCGTGCTCGGCCCCCTCCTCTTTACCATCTACATGCTTCCCCTCGGTCAGATCATCCGTCACCATGGACTCAACTTTCACTGCTACGCCGACGATACCCAACTCTACATCTCCACCAAATCCATCACCCCGGTTATCCTCTCCACCATCACTGCCTGTATCTCTGACATCAAAACCTGGATGGACAATAACTTTCTCAAACTCAACAGCAATAAAACAGAACTCCTCATCACCGGCCCCAAATCTCTCCTCCCTTCTGTCCAGAACTTTACCCTCCTCATCGACGGTCACATTGTCACCCCCTCCACCTCCGTACGCAACCTCGGCATCATAATGGACTCCACCCTCTCATACAAAACACACATCAACAACATCACTAAAACATCCTTCTTCCACCTACGCAACATTGCCCGCCTCCGCCCCTCCCTTACCCAGGCAACAGCTGAAATCCTCATCCACGCTTTCATCACTTCCAGACTCGACTACTGCAATAGCCTCCTCTACGGACTTCCCACCACTCATCTCCAAAAACTGCAATACATCCAGAACTCTGCTGCCCGCCTCCTCACTCACACCCGGTCCAGAGAACACATCACCCCCGTCCTCCAACAGCTCCACTGGCTCCCCGTTCAATATCGCATTCAATACAAGCTCCTCCTCCTCACCTACAAGTCCCTCCATAACCTGGCCCCACCCTACCTCACCGAGCTCTTGCAACAACACCAGCCCACCCGCCACCTCCGCTCAGCCGGCACCAACCGCCTCACCCCCATCACCCGCACTAACCGCCGGACCTTGGGGGACCGAGCCTTTGCCATCGCCGCCCCCGCCCTCTGGAACTCACTCCCACTGCCCATTAGAAACTCGGACTCACTTCCAACCTTCAAATCAGTACTCAAAACCCATCTGTTCAAACTAGCTTTTCTTTAAACCCCCTTTTTTTTGTTTTGTTTTATTTTTCCCCATGTGAAGCGTCTTTGAGTGTCCAAAAAAGCGCTATACAAGTTTGATGTATTATTATTATTATTATATCTGACTGCTTTTTATTTATTTATTTTAGTTGGTAAACATTTAATTACTTCCACCCGATATTATAATACATGCTTTCCACCCCGAGCCCTTCAGAACCCCCCTCTCCCCTGGATGAAACATAACTTCCTTTTTTATTTTGTGATGTCACTTCCTTTACCTCTGAAGTTTGTTCCATTAGCAGCTCTTTTTGGACCAAGGCAGGACACTTGCCTTGGACTGGAAGGAGTTTGAAGGAACTGCCAAGGCAAGGAAAGGTACCTAGGCTTTGGGAAACAGCCATGGAGTGCGGGGGCAATTTCCTTGCTATAGCAGCAAGTGACTAAAGAAAATATATGGTATATCACGTGGGCTGAGAGAGCAGATTTAAGGAGCTCCTGCATGCCCCGTCCTGCTCCTCCTGGATGTATGTGAAACAATGTGCTTCGTAAATAAAGACCTCGTCTTCTTCTTCTCCTCAGGTATGTGATGTTCCTAAAGGACTTCCTGGAGACGGCAGAGCAGTTCTTCTTTGTGGGTTTTAATGTCCACATTTACGTCTTCACAGACCGCCCGCAGGAAGTGCCTCAAGTCAAGATGGCCGCCGGCAGGAAGGTAAGTGAAGGAATGATCCCTTACACACGTGACTGTTACACACACGACTGTTACACACACGACTGTTACACACGTGACTGTTGCACACGTGACTGTTGCACACGTGACTGTTACACACGTGACTGTTGCACACGTGACTGTTGCACACGTGACTGTTGCACACGTGACTGTTGCACACGTGACTGTTGCACATGTGACTGTTACACACGTGACTGTTACACACGTGACTGTTGCACACGTGACTGTTACACACGTGACTGTTACACACGTGACTGTTGCACACGTGACTGTTACACACGTGACTGTTACACACGTGACTGTTGCACATGTGACTGTTGCACATGTGACTGTTACACACGTGACTGTTGCACACGTGACTGTTGCACACGTGACTGTTGCACACGTGACTGTTACACACGTGACTGTTACACACGTGACTGTTACACACGTGACTGTTGCACACGTGACTGTTACACACGTGACTGTTACACACGTGACTGTTGCACACGTGACTGTTACACACGTGACTGTTACACACGTGACTGTTACACACGTGACTGTTACACACGTGACTGTTACACACGTGACTGTTGCACACGTGACTGTTACACACGTGACTGTTGCACACGTGACTGTTGCACACGTGACTGTTACACACGTGACTGTTACACACGTGACTGTTACACACGTGACTGTTACACACGTGACTGTTGCACACGTGACTGTTGCACACGTGACTGTTACACACGTGACTGTTGCACACGTGACTGTTGCACACGTGACTGTTACACACGTGACTGTTGCACACGTGACTGTTACACACGTGACTGTTGCACACGTGACTGTTACACACGTGACTGTTACACACGTGACTGTTACACACGTGACTGTTGCACACGTGACTGTTACACACGTGACTGTTACACACGTGACTGTTACACACGTGACTGTTGCACACGTGACTGTTGCACACGTGACTGTTACACACGTGACTGTTGCACACGTGACTGTGTCCATGTCTCACGTGTGTCCATGTCTCACGTGTGTCCATGTCTCACGTGTCCATCTCTCACGTGTGTCCATGTCTCACGTGTGTCCATGTCTCACGTGTGTCCATGTCTCACGTGTGTCCATGTCTCACATGTGTCCATGTTTCACGTGTGTCCATGTCTCACGTGTGTCCATGTCTCATGTGTGTCCATGTCTCACATGTGTCCATGTTTCATGTGTGTCCATGTTTCATGTGTGTCCATGTTTCACGTGTGTCCATGTTTCATGTGTGTCCATGTTTCACGTGTGTCCATGTCTCACGTGTGTCCATGTCTCACGTGTGTCCATGTCTCACGTGTGTCCATGTCTCACGTGTCCATGTCTCATGTGTGTCCATGTCTCACATGTGTCCATGTTTCATGTGTGTCCATGTTTCATGTGTGTCCATCTCTCACGTGTGTCCATCTCTCACGTGTGTCCATCTCTCACGTGTGTCCATGTCTCACGTGTGTCCATGTCTCACGTGTCCATGTCTCACGTGTGTCCATGTCTCACGTGTGTCCATGTCTCACGTGTCCATGTTTCATGTGTGTCCATGTCTCACGTGTGTCCATGTCTCACGTGTGTCCATGTCTCACGTGTCCATGTCTCACATGTGTCCATGTTTCATGTGTGTCCATGTCTCATGTGTGTCCATGTCTCACATGTGTCCATGTTTCATGTGTGTCCATGTCTCATGTGTGTCCATGTCTCATGTGTGTCCATGTCTCACGTGTGCCCATGTCTCACGTGCCCATGTCTCACGTGTCCATGTCTCATGTGTGTCCATGTCTCACATGTGTCCATGTCTCATGTGTGTCCATGTCTCACGTGTGTCCATGTCTCACATGTGTCCATGTCTCATGTGTGTCCATGTCTCACGTGTGTCCATGTCTCACGTGTCCATCTCTCACGTGTGTCCATGTCTCACGTGTGTCCATGTCTCACGTGTGTCCATGTCTCACGTGTGTCCATGTCTCACGTGTCCATGTCTCATGTGTGTCCATGTCTCACATGTGTCCATGTTTCATGTGTGTCCATGTTTCATGTGTGCCCATGTCTCACGTGTGCCCATGTCTCACGTGTCCAGGTCTCATGCGTGTCCATGTCTCATGCGTGTCCCTCTCCCTCAGCTGACGGTGCGTGTGGTGCCCGGCGCTCAGCGTTGGCAGGAGATCTCTGCACGGCGGATGGAGATGGTGAACGCTCTGCTGCATCAGATCCAAAGCTCCGCCCACTACGTCTTCTGCCTCGACGTCGACTCCAAGTTCCACGGACGCTGGGGCTCGGAGAGTCTGGGCGAGAGCGTGGCCGTGGTCCACCCGGGTCAGTCCTATACCCAAACCCTATAACAGGAGAGTCTGGGCGAGAGCGAGGCCGTGGTCCACCCGGGTCAGTCCTATACCCAAACCCTATAACAGGAGAGTCTGGGCGAGAGCGAGGCCGTGGTCCACCCGGGTCAGTCCTATACCCAAACCCTATAACAGGAGAGTCTGGGCGAGAGCGAGGCCGTGGTCCACCCGGGTCAGTCCTATACCCAAACCCTATAACAGGAGAGTCTGGGCGAGAGCGTGGCCGTGGTCCACCCGGGTCAGTCCTATACCCAAACCCTATAACAGGAGAGTCTGGGCGAGAGCGTGGCCGTGGTCCACCCGGGTCAGTCCTATACCCAAACCCTATAACAGGAGAGTCTGGGCGAGAGCGAGGCCGTGGTCCACCCGGGTCAGTCCTGTACCCAAACCCTATAACAGGAGAGTCTGGGCGAGAGCGAGGCCGTGGTCCACCCGGGTCAGTCCTATACCCAAACCCTATAACAGGAGAGTCTGGGCGAGAGCGAGGCCGTGGTCCACCCGGGTCAGTCCTATACCCAAACCCTATAACAGGAGAGTCTGGGCGAGAGCGTGGCCGTGGTCCACCCGGGTCAGTCCTGTACCCAAACCCTATAACAGGAGAGTCTGGGCGAGAGCGAGGCCGTGGTCCACCCGGGTCAGTCCTGTACCCAAACCCTATAACAGGAGAGTCTGGGCGAGAGCGAGGCCGTGGTCCACCCGGGTCAGTCCTGTACCCAAACCCTATAACAGGAGAGTCTGGGCGAGAGCGTGGCCGTGGTCCACCCGGGTCAGTCCTGTACCCAAACCCTATAACAGGAGAGTCTGGGCGAGAGCGTGGCCGTGGTCCACCCGGGTCAGTCCTGTACCCAAACCCTATAACAGGAGAGTCTGGGCGAGAGCGAGGCCGTGGTCCACCCGGGTCAGTCCTGTACCCAAACCCTATAACAGGAGAGTCTGGGCGAGAGCGAGGCCGTGGTCCACCCGGGTCAGTCCTGTACCCAAACCCTATAACAGGAGAGTCTGGGCGAGAGCGAGGCCGTGGTCCACCCGGGTCAGTCCTGTACCCAAACCCTATAACAGGAGAGTCTGGGCGAGAGCGAGGCCGTGGTCCACCCGGGTCAGTCCTGTACCCAAACCCTATAACAGGAGAGTCTGGGCGAGAGCGAGGCCGGGGTCCACCCGGGTCAGTCCTGTACCCAAACCCTATAACAGGAGAGTCTGGGCGAGAGCGTGGCCGTGGTCCACCCGGGTCAGTCCTATACCCAAACCCTATAACAGGAGAGTCTGGGCGAGAGCGTGGCCGTGGTCCACCCGGGTCAGTCCTATACCCAAACCCTATAACAGGAGAGTCTGGGCGAGAGCGAGGCCGTGGTCCACCCGGGTCAGTCCTGTACCCAAACCCTATAACAGGAGAGTCTGGGCGAGAGCGAGGCCGTGGTCCACCCGGGTCAGTCCTGTACCCAAACCCTATAACAGGAGAGTCTGGGCGAGAGCGAGGCCGTGGTCCACCCGGGTCAGTCCTGTACCCAAACCCTATAACAGGAGAGTCTGGGCGAGAGCGAGGCCGTGGTCCACCCGGGTCAGTCCTATACCCAAACCCTATAACAGGAGAGTCTGGGCGAGAGCGAGGCCGTGGTCCACCCGGGTCAGTCCTATACCCAAACCCTATAACAGGAGAGTCTGGGCGAGAGCGAGGCCGGGGTCCACCCGGGTCAGTCCTGTACCCAAACCCTATAACAGGAGAGTCTGGGCGAGAGCGAGACCGTGGTCCACCCGGGTCAGTCCTGTACCCAAACCCTATAACAGGAGAGTCTGGGCGAGAGCGTGGCCGTGGTCCACCCGGGTCAGTCCTATACCCAAACCCTATAACAGGAGAGTCTGGGCGAGAGCGAGGCCGTGGTCCACCCGGGTCAGTCCTGTACCCAAACCCTATAACAGGAGAGTCTGGGCGAGAGCGAGGCCGTGGTCCACCCGGGTCAGTCCTGTACCCAAACCCTATAACAGGAGAGTCTGGGCGAGAGCGAGGCCGTGGTCCACCCGGGTCAGTCCTATACCCAAACCCTATAACAGGAGAGTCTGGGCGAGAGCGAGGCCGTGGTCCACCCGGGTCAGTCCTGTACCCAAACCCTATAACAGGAGAGTCTGGGCGAGAGCGTGGCCGTGGTCCACCCGGGTCAGTCCTGTAACCAAACCCTATAACAGGAGAGTCTGGGCGAGAGCGTGGCCGTGGTCCACCCGGGTCAGTCCTGTACCCAAACCCTATAACAGGAGAGTCTGGGCGAGAGCGAGGCCGTGGTCCACCCGGGTCAGTCCTGTACCCAAACCCTATAACAGGAGAGTCTGGGCGAGAGCGAGGCCGTGGTCCACCCGGGTCAGTCCTATACCCAAACCCTATAACAGGAGAGTCTGGGCGAGAGCGTGGCCGTGGTCCACCCGGGTCAGTCCTGTACCCAAACCCTATAACAGGAGAGTCTGGGCGAGAGCGAGGCCGTGGTCCACCCGGGTCAGTCCTATACCCAAACCCTATAACAGGAGAGTCTGGGCGAGAGCGTGGCCGTGGTCCACCCGGGTCAGTCTCTTAAAGGGCCCCGAGTACGAAAAGTTTAGGTTCGACCGGTATCGGTCTGTAGGTCCCAGTTTTGATGCTGTTGGTCCAGGGACAGGATTAAAGGAGTGATTTTGTTTCTGCTCAAATAAATGATCAATTTATGTTTTGCATCGTTCACCAATTTTTGAAATTTATTTTTACCAATTTTCTTTGCCTCATTTTTGCTCATTTCTTATTACTAGTATTTCATCCAGTTTCTTTTCAATTTCTTCCCCTACTTTTTCCTCAATGTATTACTTGTTTATGTGTTTTTGTTGTTGTTTTTTTTATTAATATTTTCCCTATTGTTGATTTTTCTTCTGGTTCTAAACAACAAATATTTCAGTATCGGAGAAAGTGAAAGAATAAAAAAATGAAACTGACTCCGCCTCTCTGTGCAGGTTACTACGGCGACCCACGGGGTAGATTCCCGTACGAGCGGAGTCCCGACTCCAGGGCCTACATGGCGCCCTCTGATGGAGACTTCTATTACTGCGGCGGAGCCTTCGGCGGCTCCGTCTCCCGCCTCCTCATCATCACCCAGGTCTGCGGAGAAAACTTCAGGGACGACGGGAGGCGGGGCATCGAGGCGGCCTGGCAGGAGGAGTCACACCTGAACAGGTAACTACAGGGGAGGAGTCACACCTGAACAGGTAACTACAGGGGAGGAGTCACACCTGAACAGGTAACTACAGGGGAGGAGTCACACCTGAACAGGTAACTACAGGGGAGGAGTCACACCTGAACAGGTAACTACAGGGGAGGAGTCACACCTGAACAGGTAACTACAGGGGAGGAGTCACACCTGAACAGGTAACTACAGGGGAGGAGTCACATTTAAACAGGTAACTACAGAGGGAGGAGTCACATTTAAACAGGTAACTACAGGGGGAGGAGTCACATTTAAACAGGTAACTACAGAGGGAGGAGTCACATTTAAACAGGTAACTACAGGGGAGGAGTCACACCTGAACAGGTAACTACAGGGGAGGAGTCACATTTAAACAGGTAACTACAGAGGGAGGAGTCACATTTAAACAGGTAACTACAGGGGAGGAGTCACATTTAAACAGGTAACTACAGGGGAGGAGTCACATTTAAACAGGTAACTACAGGGGGAGGAGTCACACCTGAACAGGTAACTACAGGGGAGGAGTCACATTTAAACAGGTAACTACAGAGGGAGGAGTCACATTTAAACAGGTAACTACAGGGGGAGGAGTCACACCTGAACAGGTAACTACAGGGGAGGAGTCACACCTGAACAGGTAACTACAGGGGAGGAGTCACATTTAAACAGGTAACTACAGGGGGAGGAGTCACATTTAAACAGGTAACTACAGGGGGAGGAGTCACACCTGAACAGGTAACTACAGGGGGAGGAGTCACACCTGAACAGGTAACTACAGGGGGAGGAGTCACACCTGAACAGGTAACTACAGGGGAGGAGTCACACCTGAACAGGTAACTACAGGGGAGGAGTCACACCTAATACAGGTAACTACAGGGGAGGAGTCGCACCTGAACGGGTAACTACAGGGGAGGAGTCGCACCTGAACAGGTAACTACAGGGGAGGAGTCTCACCTGAACGGGTAACTACAGGGGAGGAGTCACACCTGAACAGGTAACTACAGGGGAGGAGTCTCACCTGAACAGGTAACTACAGGGGAGGAGTCACACCTGAACAGGTAACTACAGGGGAGGAGTCTCACCTGAACAGGTAACTACAGGGGAGGAGTCTCACCTGAACAGCTAACTTCTCATTCCGGACGTTCCCGGTAGCGCCTCCATGAATTGTTCCCGCCCTTTCTCTCCCTTTAGTTTCCATAGGAAGTTCTATGAAGTAGAGACCTGCACGGGAATGGATTTCCATCCCATTCCTGCCCGCTCCCGAGTCTCCCGCGGGTGTGTCCTCCCCTTTCCACCCGGGGGAATCTCCTGAGGGTCGAGTCTGGGGGTCGAGTCTGAGGGTCGAGTCTGGGGATCGAGTCTGAGGGTCGAGTCTGGGGATCGAGTCTGAGGGTCGAGTCTGGGGGTCGAGTCTGGGGGTCGAGTCTGGGGGTCGAGTCTGGGGGATCGAGTCTGGGGGTCGAGTCTGGGGGTCGAGTCTGGGGGATCGAGTCTGGGGGTCGAGTCTGGGGGATCGAGTCTGGGGGTCGAGTCTGGGGGTCGAGTCTGGGGATCGAGTCTGAGGGTCGAGTCTGGGGGATCGAGTCTGGGGATCGAGTCTGGGGGTCGAGTCTGGGGGATCGAGTCTGAGGGTCGAGTCTGGGGGTCGAGTCTGAGGGTCGAGTCTGAGGGTCGAGTCTGGGGGTCGAGTCTGGGGGTCGAGTCTGAGGGTCGAGTCTGGGGGTCGAGTCTGGGGGTCGAGTCTGGGGGATCGAGTCTGGGGGTCGAGTCTGGGGGTCGAGTCTGGGGGTCGAGTCTGGGGGTCGAGTCTGGGGGTCGAGTCTGGGGGTCGAGTCTGGGGGATCGAGTCTGGGGGTCGAGTCTGCATCACCCTGCAAGTCCCGCGGGATTTCCCGTCCCATGCAGGGCTCTACTATGAAGTCCAGATAAAAAGTTATTCAGAGTTGACTCGGTACAAATGAACGTTGGACATTTTACACAAATCCACCGGAAGAGTCGATACAATGGAAGTGCTGAGACGAGGCCAGAAGGTGAATACTACGTCTGGACTGCGCTGCAGCAGATCAAAGAACGAGGTCCACACTCCTAACACGACGTTCTGATCAAAGTATCAGCACTTCAAGAAGTTTCCACACGACTCACCGCAATGAGGTCATTCCCCAAACTACGTATCGGTTTGGAGAGATAGTCTCGAACACTCAGAGGAACGTTTTCCACATCCACCAGGAATTTGAGCTCTGAATGTGAGGGGCGTGGCTTTAACATAACTCCTCCTCTTTTGCAGGTATTTCTGGGACCACAAACCGACGAAGGTTTTGTCGCCTGAATATCTTTGGCAGGACTTTAAGCCCCGCCTTCCAGAGATACGCATCGTCCGCTTCTCCGGCGTCGTGAAGAACTACAACGCCATCAGGCCCAACAACTGACCCCGCCCCCTAACAACAGACCCCACCCCTGACCACTGACCCCGCCCCTGTAAGGGTGTTGTCGCGGTCGGGAGGCCTGTAGTGCCGTCTTCTCTGCACCTCGCTGATGGAGCCCCGCGGTGAGCGTGAAGAGGAGGGGCTATGTGGGAGAGACGCGTGAGAGTTACAGAGGAATAGCTTATAGGGCCGCCGCATTTTAAACCCCCTCCCCGCTGCGGCAGCTCTACACGATGCGTGTTTTAAATAGCGCTGCGCCACAGAACAGTCTGGGTAGGAAACACTGGAGAGAAGACTTTCCAGACTGTGATGGTTTAACGAGGCCTCAGGGACAAACAATATGCATTTGATATAATGTCGTTTTTCAATAATTTATTTAACATTTAAAGCAGGTTTGGGGTTTGTTTCGTGTTACAGACCCGTTACCGTGGTTACCACATTCCGATTCTCCATGTTGTTAAATGTGAACGCAGCCACAGCGCCCCCTGCAGGACGGTCTTGTCAAAGATAAACCTGTAGTTCTTACTTCTTAATGTAAACTGACCTGAGCGAACAGCAGGTGGCGCTGCAGTCTGTCAGCACGTTAGTTCAGGTGTAAATTATACGTACGTACAACGGTTCCTAATTATACATGTCAAATAATCGGATGTTTTTGTAAAAACACGTTTACTTTTATTGACGTGGAACTTCAGGGACTCGTCCTCCTCCTTTAGTCATTGGGATTTGTGTTATTTTGTATTATTGTGTTTTAAAGCTCTTCTGTTATAAATGTTGTAGTGTGTTACATGTTAATTACACACTAATGTTAAATAAAGAGTAATACAAAATAAATAATAAAATTCAAGTATAGTTTATTATGCGTTTGTAAAGTCTTATTTTGTTATATTTAGAAAAGAGCATCGTCAGGGTAAAGGAGCTCTTCGAGTCGTATATCAGTGAGCAACATACGCTAACATACGCTAACGCACGCTAACATACGCTAACATACGCTAACATACGCTAACGCACGCTAACATACGCTAACGCACGCTAACATACGCTAACATACGCTAACGCACGACCACAGCAAACAGAGCCTCACAAAGTCATGGGCGACTGAGAGCCCTGAGTCACTTGGTACTACCCGCAAAAGCAGAATATTATATTCTTCTTCTTCGCTGTCACGATTTTGACCAAATGAACAAGGATAAAACTCACTGATTTAGATTTTTAACAATGCGAGATAGAACTCATGAAGTACAGACGCACATCATGACATGAAGAAAAACTGGGGTGAAGTTCTAGTTCTATAGTTAGTGTTTGTTGGTTCTGGGTCAAGACAAAGTTAAATATTACATAATATTATTTTAGGGTTTTTTAGAGAATGTCATAAAAAATTTATGTTTTTGCCTTAACGAAAACCAGGGTTAAGGTTAAGGCATGCAAATTGATTTGAGCATTATCATAAACATGAGAAGATGCTTTAGACCAGACTGTAGCCGTAGAGCTCATTTCCATCTGCCCTATAATAGAAATAATAAATGTGTCAAAACTTTATCATTTATGTTTTAATAAAACGAATTTGTCACATAATAGTTTTTTCAGCTGCTTTAAGTCATATTGGTCTATCTTCTTCTTTATGATAATGCTCATGTTCTTTGTCAAATAAATCACATTTGAACATAAACAAGGCCGGATATTGTGTAGTATCACCGCTCTAAGCAAAGTCTACAGTTCAGCTGCTTTCATATTTGATTTCTCACTAATGTGCCACTAGGCCCTAATACTTTCCGGGGCAGTTTTTTTTAAATGTAGATAGCCTGTTTTACTGATTGTTATTTTGCTGTTTTCTCAATACAGATAACTGAAAGTTCAGTGTTTGTAATATTCGCCTGAAGCAGCTTTTTGTCCCACATTTATCTGTTCTTCTGTTTCCGGTCATTTTCAACACTTTATCCCGTAGCAGCCTCTTTATTGGTCCTTTCTGTTGTCAGTCATCACTCCGCGTCATCTGATTGGTCCACACAGTAAACCCCGCCCAGAGGAGCGGAAGCGCGGGAGACAGATGCGGAAGAAGCAGGAATCCGTTTGTGAGTCTTTTAAAACTGATTTTATTCGACATTAAACTTTACAAACTTACGAACCGAAGCCTCCGGAGGAAAAGGCCGAGTTTACGGAACATTCAGGTCCGAACTGTCGCGTTTATAAAGCGGTTATTCCGCCGCTCAGAGCTGCTCCGTGGTGTTTTTACTCCGCGTCTTTCCTCTTTTGTCAACGCTGTTATTCCTGTTCTGAGCAGATAAACACAGACTTTCTGAAGCCGAAGGATGCGGGACATTTCCGGCTGTGAAGAGTCTGAATGACCGGGTTTGAATCATTAACGACTCCGAGACAGAGCGAGTTTAAAGTTTGTTTTCTTTGTTTTTTTGCGGAGGTTTGGTTCGGCTGTGTTCGGTTATTTCTGTCATCATTTATAAAGTTATGTTAATGTATAAAGAGTTTGCATTGAAATAGGCTCTGGAGTCTCCTTGTGTACGAAATGCGTGTTACAAATAAACATAATAACATAATAAATAAACAATGTTATTCTACACAATAATAAGATTATAAAGAAACATGGTAATAATATTATAAAGAAATATTTTATTATTAGAGACGTGTGTGAAGCTTCTGCTTTTCTGTAATTTTATTTTTTAATAAAAATTGTCAAAATGGCCGTTGGTTTAAATGTGAGATTTTATTTTGTGACACATTAGTTCCAAACAATTTGCTCAGAGGAAGCTTTGATCTTTAGTTTTTAATAAACTAGTTCAACTATCTTTGAAAATAACAAGTAAAGTGTGGAGTCTAAAGTCTGGTCCTCCTGCTGATGTTGCAGGAGGAGGTGATGGAGGCCGAGGTGGTGGAGCTCCTGGTCCTCAGAGCTTCTACTGGTGTCTCTTATGCGCCGCTCTCTGTTGCAGGAGGAGCTGATGTTGCAGGAGGTGATGGAGGCCGAGGTGGTGGAGCTCCTGGTCCTCAGAGCTTCTCCTGGTGTCTCTTATGCGCTGCTCTCTGTTGCAGGAGGAGCTGATGTTGCAGGAGGAGGTGTGGAGGCCGAGGTGGTGGAGCTCCTGGTCCTCAGAGCTTCTCCTGGTGTCTCTTATGCGCCGCTCTCTGTTGCAGGAGGAGCTGATGTTGCAGGAGGTGATGGAGGCCGAGGTGGTGGAGTTCTTGGTCCCGGTGGAGAACACGAAGACGCTGTTCGTGTGGAACCTGGAGGCGTCTCGCTCTGAAGACCTGCTCCACGTGAGACCTTTTCCTACTTTCAGCTCTGTCATTAAATGTAAACGTTTGCTCAGTTTTGTAAAAAGTCTTGAAAAACATCATCTCACCTCAGCAGTGGATTCACTCGGGACGGACAGCGTCGTCTGAATGTCGTTCTAAGCACTTTTTAAAGAAGCCAATGAAGTGGCTCCTATTGTTGGGTGTTTTTAGGTTCAGGTGTTTTTTAGGTTCAGGTGTTTTTTAATTAAATAATTAGAATCCATTGTTTAGGGTTCCATGTTAGTATAGATGGATGTATTGATGTATTGTCTCCTGTGGAAGGAGCTGTGGAGCCTCTTCTCCTCCTCCTCTGTACCTCCTTTAGGGTTAGACTGATGTTATGTTATCTTACCTGTGTCTGTCCTTGTAACTGAATCTGTGACTGTGACTTTGTTCTGTTCTTTGTACTATGTTTGTATTTCCCTTCTGTCAATGTTTCTTTACCTGCCTCAGGACAACGGATGCAATTTAGCTCTCACGCTAATTCTGGTACATTTACATTGATGCTTTTGGCTGACGTGTTGATTAATGTGCACTGTCCTAATTCAAATAAATAAATAAATAAAATAAATAAATAAATAAAAATGTATTGATGTATTGTCTCCTGTAGAAGGAGCTGTGGAGCCTCTTCTCCTCCTTCGGGCCTCTGTACCTCCTGAAGTTGTGTCCTGCTGACCCCGGTTTCTTCTCTGCGTTGGTGAAGTTCTTCAGCTCTGGACACGCGGCTCAGGCTCAGAGACTCACCGACGGACAGACGCTGTTCCAACGCCGGCCACTCAAGGTCAGTTACCACGGCGACACACACTCAAGGTCAGTTACCACGGCGACACGCCCTCAAGGTCAGTTACCACGGCGACACACCCTCAAGGTCAGTTACCACGGCGACACACCCTCAAGGTCAGTTACCACGGCGACACACGCTCAAGGTCAGTTACCACGGCGACACACGCTCAAGGTCAGTTACCACGGCGACACACGCTCAAGGTCAGTTACCACGGCGACACGCCCTCAAGGTCAGTTACCACGGCGACACGCCCTCAAGGTCAGTTACCACGGCGACACGCCCTCAAGGTCAGTTACCACGGCGACACGCGCTCAAGGTCAGTTACCACGGCGACACGCCCTCAAGGTCAGTTACCACGGCGACACACCCTCAAGGTCAGTTACCACGGCGACACACGCTCAAGGTCAGTTACCACGGCGACACACGCTCAAGGTCAGTTACCACGGCGACACACGCTCAAGGTCAGTTACCACGGCGACACGCCCTCAAGGTCAGTTACCACGGCGACACGCCCTCAAGGTCAGTTACCACGGCGACACGCGCTCAAGGTCAGTTACCACGGCGACACGCCCTCAAGGTCAGTTACCACGGCGACACGCCCTCAAGGTCAGTTACCACGGCGACACAAGCTCAAGGTCAGTTACCATGGCGACACAAGCTCAAGGTCAGTTACCACGGCGACACAAGCTCAAGGTCAGTTACCACGGCGACACACCCTCAAGGTCAGTTACCACGGCGACACACCCTCAAGGTCAGTTACCACGGCGACACACCCTCAAGGTCAGTTACCACGGCGACACGCCCTCAAGGTCAGTTACCACGGCGACACGCCCTCAAGGTCAGTTACCACGGCGACACGCGCTCAGGGGTGGGTACCTCAAGATTCGTTACGATACTGCCATAATCAATATATTGCACAAAAATAATGTACGATTTTAACCTTTATTTGAACTTACTACATATTATTCATATCTCTTTTCCTGCGCTGTGTACCTCCTCTTCCTGCGCTGTGTACCTCCTCTTCCTGCGCTGTGTACCTCCTCTTCCTGCGCTGCTGTGTACCTCCTCTTCCTGCGCTGTGTACCTCCTCTTCCTGCGCTGCTGTGTACCTCCTCTTCCTGCGCTGTGTACCTCCTCTTCCTGCGCTGTGTACCTCCTCTTCCTGCGCTGCTGTGTACCTCCTCTTCCTGCGCTGTGTACCTCCTCTTCCTGCGCTGTGTACCTCCTCTTCCTGCGCTGTGTACCTCCTCTTCCTGCGCTGTGTACCTCCTCTCCCTGCGCTGTGTACCTCCTCTTCCTGCGCTGTGTACCTCCTCTTCCTGCGCTGCTGTGTACCTCCTCTCCCTGCGCTGTGTACCTCCTCTTCCTGCGCTGCTGTGTACCTCCTCTTCCTGCGCTGCTGTGTACCTCCTCTTCCTGCGCTGCTGTGTACCTCCTCTCCCTGCGCTGTGTACCTCCTCTTCCTGCGCTGCTGTGTACCTCCTCTTCCTGCGCTGTGTACCTCCTCTTCCTGCGCTGCTGTGTACCTCCTCTTCCTGCGCCGCTGTGTACCTCCTCTTCCTGCGCTGTGTACCTCCTCTCCCTGCGCTGTGTACCTCCTCTTCCTGCGCTGTGTACCTCCTCTCCCTGCGCTTTGTACCTCCTCTCCCTGCGCTGCTGTGTACCTCCTCTTCCTGCGCTGCTGTGTACCTCCTCTTCCTGCGCTGCTGTGTACCTCCTCTTCCTGCGCTGCTGTGTACCTCCTCTTCCTGCGCTGCTGTGTACCTCCTCTTCCTGCGCTGTGTACCTCCTCTTCCTGCGCCGCTGTGTACCTCCTCTTCCTGCGCTGCTGTGTACCTCCTCTCCCTGCGCTGTGTACCTCCTCTCCCTGCGCTGTGTACCTCCTCTCCCTGCGCTGTGTACCTCCTCTTCCTGCGCTGTGTACCTCCTCTTCCTGCGCTGTGTACCTCCTCTCCCTGCGCTGTGTACCTCCTCTCCCTGCGCTGTGTACCTCCTCTTCCTGCGCTGTGTACCTCCTCTTCCTGCGCTGCTGTGTACCTCCTCTTCCTGCGCCGTTGTGTACCTCCTCTTCCTGCGCCGCTGTGTACCTCCTCTTCCTGCGCCGCTGTGTACCTCCTCTTCCTGCGCCGCTGTGTACCTCCTCTCCCTGCGCTGTGTACCTCCTCTTCCTGCGCTGTGTACCTCCTCTCCCTGCGCTGTGTACCTCCTCTCCCTGCGCTGTGTACCTCCTCTTCCTGCGCTGTGTACCTCCTCTCCCTGCGCTGTGTACCTCCTCTTCCTGCGCTGTGTACCTCCTCTCCCTGCGCTGTGTACCTCCTCTTCCTGCGCTGCTGTGTACCTCCTCTTCCTGCGCTGTGTACCTCCTCTTCCTGCGCTGTGTACCTCCTCTCCCTGCGCTGTGTACCTCCTCTTCCTGCGCTGTGTACCTCCTCTCCCTGCGCTGTGTACCTCCTCTTCCTGCGCTGCTGTGTACAGTCATGTTTACACTTTTCCAGGTTCGTCTGAGCTCGAAGAAGACGCCTCACTTCCTGTCCCGCAGCACGCCGCTGAGCCACACCCACTGCCTGACACTGGCCAATCACTGCCTGGGATTCAACGGCTGGAGCTCTGACATCATCACCGTGAGACACCATTAGTCATTTCTCTTCCTGGTCGTTTCTCAATCTGTGGACGTGTGTGTGTACTTGTGTGTGTGTACTTGTGTGTGTGTGTACTTGTGTGTGTGTGTACTTGTGTGTGTGTGTACTTGTGTGTGTGTGTACTTGTGTGTGTGTACTTGTGTGTGTGTACTTGTGTGGACGTGTGTGGACGTGTGTGTGTGGACGTGTGTGTGTGGACGTGTGTGGACGTGTGGACGTGTGTGGACAGGGTCTGCACCTCCTGTACCCAGGAGTTCACGAGTACAGGGTCTGCACCTCCTGTACCCAGGAGTTCACGAGTACAGGGTCTGCACCTCCTGTACCCAGGAGTTCACGAGTACAGGGTCTGCACCTCCTGTACCCAGGAGTTCACGAGTACAGGGTCTGCACCTCCTGTACCCAGGAGTTCACGAGTACAGGGTCTGCACCTCCTGTACCCAGGAGTTCACGAGTACAGGGTCTGCACCTCCTGTACCCAGGAGTTCACGAGTACAGGGTCTGCACCTCCTGTACCCAGGAGTTCACGAGTACAGGGTCTGCACCTCCTGTACCCAGGAGTTCACGAGTACAGGGTCTGCACCTCCTGTACCCAGGAGTTCACGAGTACAGGGTCTGCACCTCCTGTACCCAGGAGTTCACGAGTACAGGGTCTGCACCTCCTGTACCCAGGAGTTCACGAGTACAGGGTCTGCACCTCCTGTACCCAGGAGTTCACGAGTACAGAGTCTGGACCTCCTGTACCCAGGAGTTCACGAGTACAGGGTCTGCACCTCCTGTACCCAGGAGTTCACGAGTACAGGGTCTGCACCTCCTGTACCCAGGAGTTCACGAGTACAGAGTCTGGACCTCCTGTACCCAGGAGTTCACGAGTACAGGGTCTGCACCTCCTGTACCCAGGAGTTCACGAGTACAGGGTCTGCACCTCCTGTACCCAGGAGTTCACGAGTACAGGGTCTGCACCTCCTGTACCCAGGAGTTCACGAGTACAGGGTCTGCACCTCCTGTACCCAGGAGTTCACGAGTACAGAGTCTGGACCTCCTGTACCCAGGAGTTCACGAGTACAGGGTCTGCACCTCCTGTACCCAGGAGTTCACGAGTACAGGGTCTGCACCTCCTGTACCCAGGAGTTCACGAGTACAGAGTCTGGACCTCCTGTACCCAGGAGTTCACGAGTACAGGGTCTGCACCTCCTGTACCCAGGAGTTCACGAGTACAGGGTCTGCACCTCCTGTACCCAGGAGTTCACGAGTACAGGGTCTGCACCTCCTGTACCCAGGAGTTCACGAGTACAGGGTCTGCACCTCCTGTACCCAGGAGTTCACGAGTACAGGGTCTGCACCTCCTGTACCCAGGAGTTCACGAGTACAGGGTCTGCACCTCCTGTACCCAGGAGTTCGGGTACAACGGCCCTGGTTTAGATGTAAATAAGTAAAGTTGTGTTTGCAGCTGAAGGACCTGGGACCTGAGCCTGACGCTGATCCGGACACCAGGGGGCGCTCTCTCAGACTGGGCTGTTTACTGCAGCTGACATTCCCCTTCCACCAGCTGACCACTAGGGGCGCCGCTGTGCTGCAGGAGACTCTCAGCTCCGGTAACGGCTCCGCCTCCTCAGAGCGATTGTTCATCTGCAAAATGTCACATTTATTTATTAAAAACATCTGGGTTTCAGATACAGAAACGTTACAGAAAACACACACAAAACGACTAAGTTAAAATAAATAATACACACACAAAACGACTAAGTTAAAATAAATAATACACACACAAAACGACTAAGTTAAAATAAATAATACACACACAAAACGACTTAGTTTGAATAAATAATACAAACAAAACAACGACTAAGTTTGAATAAATAATACACACACAAAACAACGACTAAGTTTGAATAAATAATACACACACAAAACAACGACTAAGTTTGAATAAATAATACACACACAAAACGACTAAGTTAAAATAAATAATACACACACAAAACAACGACTAAGTTAAAATAAATAATACACACACAAAACAACGACTAAGTTTGAATAAATAATACACACACAAAACAACGACTAAGTTAAAATAAATAATACACACACAAAACGACTTAGTTTAAATAAATAATACACACACAAAACAACGAATTAGTTCAAATAAATAATACAAACACAACGACTTAGTTTAAATAAATAATACACACACAAAACAACGACTAAGTTAAAATAAATAATACACACACAAAACAACGACTTAGTTTGAATAAATAATACACACACAAAACAACGACTAAGTTAAAATAAATAATACACACACAAAACAACGACTAAGTTAAAATAAATAATACACACACAAAACAACGACTAAGTTAAAATAAATAATACACACACAAAACAACGACTAAGTTAAAATAAATAATACACACACAAAACAACGACTAAGTTTGAATAAATAATACACACACAAAACAACGACTAAGTTTGAATAAATAATACACACACACAACAATGACTTAGTTCAAATAAATAATACACACACAAAACGACTTAGTTTGAATAAATAATACACACACAAAACAACGAATTAGTTTAAATAAATAATACACACACAAAACGACTTAGTTTAAATAAATAATACACACACAAAACAACGACTTAGTTTGAATAAATAATACACACACAAAACAACGACTAAGTTTGAATAAATAATACACACACAAAACGACTAAGTTAAAATAAATAATACACACACAAAACAACGACTAAGTTAAAATAAATAATACACACACAAAACAACGACTAAGTTTGAATAAATAATACACACACAAAACAACGACTAAGTTTGAATAAATAATACACACACACAACAACGACTAAGTTAAAATAAATAATACACACACAAAACGACTTAGTTTAAATAAATAATACACACACAAAACAACGAATTAGTTCAAATAAATAATACAAACACAACGACTTAGTTTAAATAAATAATACACACACAAAACAACGACTTAGTTTGAATAAATAATACACACACAAAACAACGACTAAGTTAAAATAAATAATACACACACAAAACAACGACTAAGTTAAAATAAATAATACACACACAAAACAACGACTAAGTTTGAATAAATAATACACACACAAAACAACGACTAAGTTTGAATAAATAATACACACACACAACAATGACTTAGTTCAAATAAATAATACACACACAAAACGACTTAGTTTGAATAAATAATACACACACAAAACGACTTAGTTTAAATAAATAATGCAAACACAAAACGACTTAGTTTAAATAAATAATACAAACACAAAACAACGACTTAGTTTGAATAAATAATACACACACAAAACAACGACTTAGTTTGAATAAATAATACACACACAAAACAACGACTTAGTTTGAATAAATAATACACACACAAAACAACGACTAAGTTTGAATAAATAATACACACACAAAACAACGACTTAGTTTGAATAAATAATACACACACAAAACAACGACTTAGTTTGAATAAATAATACACAAACAAAACGACTAAGTTTGAATAAATAATACACACACAAAACAACTACTTAGTTTAAATAAATACTACACACACAAAACAACGACTTAGTTTGAATAAATAATACACACACAAAACAACTACTTAGTTTAAATAAATACTACACACACAAAACAACGACTTAGTTTGAATAAATAATGCAAACACAAAACGACTTAGTTTAAATAAATAATACACACACAAAACAACGACTTAGTTTGAATAAATAATACACACACAAAACGACGACTTAGTTTGAATAAATAATACACACACAAAACAACGACTTAGTTTGAATAAATAATACACACACAAAACAACGACTTAGTTTGAATAAATAATACACACACAAAACAACGACTTAGTTTGAATAAATAATACACAAACAAAACAACGACTAAGTTTGAATAAATAATACACACACAAAACGACTAAGTTTGAATAAATAATACACACACAAAACAACTACTTAGTTTAAATAAATACTACACACACAAAACAACGACTTAGTTTGAATAAATAATACACACACAAAACAACGACTTAGTTTGAATAAATAATACACACACAAAACAACTACTTAGTTTAAATAAATACTACACACACAAAACAACGACTTAGTTTGAATAAATAATACACACACAAAACAACGACTTAGTTTACATAAATAATACACACACAAAACAACGACTTAGTTTAAATAAATAATACACACACAAAACATTCACTCAAACAGGACTCGCTCAGAGTAAACACGTGTAATAAACACACGTCTGTGTATGCACACATACATGTAAAGGATTATTGCTCCGTGCTTACACTGTAGAGCAGCTCCAGCCTCTGTGACCCTTGACCTCACACAGAGAAGTCAAACATAATACCATTAGAAACTTGTTGGAAGGTTATTCCACTCAGTCCTGTTTGTTTATTAAGTACCATCAGGTTAAGTTGAGGCAAAGCACATTATAGAAACATGAAGACATGGGAAAACACGGTACACGTGGTAACATGCTGGAATGTTTCCTTGGGTAGGGGAGGGGCGCACTGTGGACTGGAGGGCGGGACCGACGCAGAGGGCTGGAGACGTGGTTATTTACATGGTCCTTGAAATGAATGGTGTGAATGAATGTTTGTAAATATAGTCGGTCTATTATCCACTTTATCTCTAAAGTCCAGACCTGTGGCAAAAATAGGAGACAAAGTTTTAACAAATCTTTAAGTAAATATATTTCAAATCTTCCTTTTCATCTCCTTTACATATGTTGTTTGCAAAAATAGAGCTTCATCGTTGTTATTGACAAAGTCCTGCATCATCTATCTCTATCTCTCTATCTCTCTCTATCTCTATCTCTCTATCTCTATCTCTCTATCTCTCTCTATCTCTCTCTCTATCTCTATATCTCTCTCTCTATCTCTCTCTATCTCTATCTCTCTCTCTATCTATCTATCTATCTATCTCTCTCTATCTCTCTCTCTATCTCTCTCTATCTCTATATCTCTCTCTCTATCTCTCTCTATCTCTATCTCTCTCTCTATCTATATCTCTATCTCTCTATCTATCTGCTCCTCCTGCCAGGATGAATGGTGTGTGTGTGAATGTATGGTGGTCAGAGGGACCCTTGGTGCAGATGTGACAGTGCTTCTGTCAGTCTCCCCCAGGGGAAGCTGAATGTAAAATGCTCTCATCTAAAGGGCTTTGTGACCATGTCTTTATAAATAAAGATCTTCTTCTTCTTCTCCCTCTGCTCCTCAGATCCTGTGGAGAAGCTGCTACAGCGCCCCCGCCTGGTGAGAGCAGTGAGTCACAGAGCTCTGGTCCAGGCCTTCTCCAACGTGCTCCTGGTCCTGCTGGGTCAGTGTCGGCCAGTGTCTATTTTAGGGTTCCAACTTTAGCGGTGCTTAGCACCTGGCAGGGTTCTCCCTCAGAACATTTAGATGAACTAATTACATTCCAACACAATTATAAAAGACATATATTCAAATGAGACATTATTTATTAAACCAATGTATAAGATGCTCATCAATGATTTGACTTTCCTATTGTGCCAGTGGATCATGAGTGAGTTAGAGTTGTATTGTTTTATTGTGTCACCAAGGAAACATAAATACTTTATTTTCACACAAATATAATAAGATCAAAATCAATAGGAATAATAAAAAAACACATATGCCCTTAAGGCTGTGTTAGTGATTCTCAGTGCCTCTGGTCCCCTGCTGCCCGTGCCCCTGGTCCTCTGCTGCCCGTGCCCCTGGTCCTCTGCTGCCCGTGCCCCTGGTCCTCTGCTGCCCGTGCCCCTGGTCCCCTGCTGCCCGTGCCCCTGGTCCCCTGCTGCCGGGGGCCCCTGGTCCTCTGCTGCCCGTGCCCCTGGTCCCCTTCTGCCCGTGCCCCTGGTCCCCTGCTGCCGGGGGCCCCTGGTCCCCTGCTGCCCGTGCCCCTGGTCCTCTGCAGCCCGTGCCCCTGGTCCCCTGCTGCCCGTGCCCCTGGTCCCCTGCTGCCGGGGGCCCCTGGTCCTCTGCTGCCCGTGCCCCTGGTCCCCTTCTGCCCGTGCCCCTGGTCCTCTGCTGCCCGTGCCCCTGGTCCCCTGCTGCCGGGGGCCCCTGGTCCCCTGCTGCCCGTGCCCCTGGTCCTCTGCAGCCCGTGCCCCTGGTCCCCTGCTGCCCGTGCCCCTGGTCCCCTGCTGCCGGGGGCCCCTGGTCCCCTGCTGCCGGGGGCCCCTGGTCCCCTGCAGCCCGTGCCCCTGGTCCTCTGCTGCCCGTGCCCCTGGTCCCCTGCTGCCGGGGGCCCCTGGTCCCCTGCAGCCCGTGCCCCTGGTCCTCTGCTGCCCGTGCCCCTGGTCCTCTGCTGCCCGTGCCCCTGGTCCTCTGCTGCCCGTGCCCCTGGTCCTCTGCTGCCCGTGCCCCTGGTCCTCTGCTGCCCGTGCCCCTGGTCCTCTGCTGCCCGTGCCCCTGGTCCCCTGCTGCCGGGGGCCCCTGGTCCCCTGCTGCCCGTGCCCCTGGTCCTCTGCTGCCCGTGCCCCTGGTCCTCTGCTGCCCGTGCCCCTGGTCCCCTGCTGCCGGGGGCCCCTGCTGCCCGTGCCCCTGGTCCTCTGCTGCCCGTGCCCCTGGTCCCCTGCTGCCCGTGCAGGGGAGGGGGAGAGCTCAGCGCTCTGAGGAGAGGGGGAGAGCTCAGCGCTGTGAGGAGAGGGAGAGCGCTGTGAGGAGAGGGGAGGGGAGAGCTCAGCGCTGTAAGGAGAGGAGAGGGGGGGAGCTCAGCGCTGTGAGGAGAGGGGAGGGGGAGAGCTCAGCGCTGAGAGGGGAGGGGGGTGGTTTCTGTTTTTTTTCTGTAAATAAGCGTATTATATTAAATCAACCAAGAAAAATCTATTATAGCAGTACATGACACATCCTAGTGTGAATTTAATTTTTCATTATTCGGGGTGCTTGAGCACCTGGTGTCAGCTTTACTCTCAGGTTTAAACATGACGTGAACTCTTTTCTCTCAGGAAGTGGGAAAGTTCTGCTGGAGCTCAAAGACCCTCGTCAGTTTGTTCTGGATGAAGAGGAGGAGCCAGTGCTTCAGGTAATGCCCCCTGTGGCTAAAGACGGAACTGAAAACATGTCCTTAACCTTTCATGGGGTCAGCTGTTAGTGGTGTGGTGGCACATAGCCCCTAATCGCCCCCTAAAGTGAGTTAACTGCTCATGTGACCTGTGACCTCTGCTGCAGGTGACAGAGCTGAGTCTTTCTCCTGATGAAGATGAAGAGCTGATGGTGTCCTGAGCGTCCACACGGGGGCGCCATGTGATCCTTTACTGCAGACTTCTGTTCAAAGTTAGCTCATGTTTAATTAACGTCTCATGAATATTTATAGGTGTGTGTGTGTGTCATATTCATATGGGACGAAATCGAAATGAAAAGATGTTCCACCAGGGGGCGCACATGGAGACAATGTTTTATTAAAAGGTTTGAACAAACAGTACTTTGTTACATTCACTAAAGTCACTTTATGAAGTACTTTTTCATACAGTACTTTTACTTCTACTGGAGTCATATTAAGGTGTATTTGTTTCTGACTCTGAGTTGATCTTAACCTCTAAACCGAGCACATTTTCTCCAGTTTGGCTTTACCCAAATCTAAAAGCTTCTGGAAAAAAGCCTCAAAATAGGAACACAAACATGACCAAAAAAAAACGCAACAGAAAGCGATGAAAATGTGGGGAAAAGATCAGTTTTTAGATGAGTTTTGTAGGTCTTAGCTTTCAAATGAGACGTTATTCTGGCCTAGAGGCTGCGACCTTTTAGATTTGGGTAAAGCTGAACTGGAGAAAACTCACTCTGTGAAGGCAAGGTCAGAGGTTAAGAGACAAGTCTGTTTCCTACATAATGATTTCCTTTGTATTTGTTTTTATGGACATTAAAAACAGGACATTAGTTCATGTTTAGTTTCATCATTTCTGTCAAACTGAAACGTGATTCAGACTCTGGAATAAATCTTTGGGCTCAGTATAATAATCTAATCTATAATCTGATCTATAATCTGATCAATAATCTAATCTATAATCTGATCTATAATCTGATCTATATAATGATCTATAATCTAATCTATAATTAATCTATAACCTGATGAGAGTGAGGTTCAGGTGTGGGCGTGAACAGTTCATCAGAGTGAGGTTCAGGTGCTGGGCGTGAACAGTTCATCAGAGTGAGGTCCAGGTGCTGGGCGTGAACAGTTCATCAGAGTGAGGTTCAGGTGCTGGGCGTGAACAGTTCATCAGAGTGAGGTCCAGGTGCTGGGCGTGAACAGTTCATCAGAGTGAGGTTCAGGTGCTGGGCGTGAACAGTTCATCAGAGTGAGGTCCAGGTGCTGGGCGTGAACAGTTCATCAGAGTGAGGTCCAGGTGCTGGGCGTGAACAGTTCATCAGAGTGAGGTCCAGGTGCTGGGCGTGAACAGTTCATCAGAGTGAGGTTCAGGTGCTGGGCGTGAACAGTTCATCAGAGTGAGGTCCAGGTGCTGGGCGTGAACAGTTCATCAGAGTGAGGTCCAGGTGCTGGGCGTGAACAGTTCATCAGAGTGAGGTCCAGGTGCTGGGCGTGAACAGTTCATCAGAGTGAGGTCCAGGTGCTGGGCGTGAACAGTTCATCAGAGTGAGGTTCAGGTGCTGGGCGTGAACAGTTTGTTCATCAGAGTGAGGTTCAGGTGCTGGGCGTGAACAGTTCATCAGAGTGAGGTTCAGGTGCTGGGCGTGAACAGTTCATCAGAGTGAGGTTCAGGTGCTGGGCGTGAACAGTTCATCAGAGTGAGGTTCAGGTGCTGGGCGTGAACAGTTCATCAGAGTGAGGTCCAGGTGCTGGGCGTGAACAGTTCATCAGAGTGAGGTTCAGGTGCTGGGCGTGAACAGTTCATCAGAGTGAGGTTCAGGTGCTGGGCGTGAACAGTTCATCAGAGTGAGGTTCAGGTGCTGGGCGTGAACAGTTCATCAGAGTGAGGTTCAGGTGCTGGGCGTGAACAGTTCATCAGAGTGAGGTTCAGGTGCTGGGCGTGAACAGTTCATCAGAGTGAGGTTCAGGTGCTGGGCGTGAACAGTTCATCAGAGTGAGGTTCAGGTGCTGGGCGTGAACAGTTTGTTATATTCCTCTTCAAACGAGACGCGCTTCATTCTCTCCAGAGACAGAAAAGTCAGACCTCCCTGAAAACAACAAACTATATTAAGCTCGATCTTCAGACATGAACGAATCTTTGTAAACGACAGGGCAGGATTGTAGAGGCAGTTGTGGTGAACAGGTCTGGGCTTATTCTACACATTCGGACACGGCAGGAAAATACGTTAAAAAAATTACATTTATGAATAAATAAATCTGTCAGGAATGAGATCTGTAAAAAAAAAAAAAGTTTTACATTTAGCGAATTTTGAGTTTTTTTTTTTTTAAACATGGTCAATTTTTGGAAAGTTCTTAAAACTTTTTGATTTTTTCCCAGTTCAGCTTTACCCAAATCCATAAATTCACAGCCTACAGGTTTCATTTGGAAGCTAAGACCTACAAAACTCATCTAAACTGATCTTTTTCCTCGCATTGTTGCCGTGTTGTCTTTTCACTTTCTTTTTCATCTCATTTTTGTCTCGTTTTTTTCAAGAATCTTCTAGATTTGGGTAAAGCCAAACTGGAGAAAATGTGCTGGGTTCAGTCGGAGTTAAGAGGTCAAAGGTCATGCATTTATTTTAAGGCCTTGAATGTTATTATGAAGCATTACATTCGACTGAAACTGGCTTTAAATCTCATGATGACATCACTCAAAATACCTGACTGATCTGAATCGGGTTCTCCACAGGTTTGGCATCAGGACCACGAAGCAACAAAACGTCCTCAAAGGAACAAAACGTCCTCAAAGGAACAAAACGTCCTCAAAGGAACAAAACGTCCTCAAAGGAACAAAACGTCCTCAAAGGAACAAAACGTTTTCAAAGGAACACAACGTCCTCAAAGGAACACAACGTTCTCAAAGGAACAAAACGTTCTCAAAGGAACAAAACGTCCTCAAAGGAACAAAACGTCCTCAAAGGAACAAAACGTTCTCAAAGGAACAAAACGTCCTCAAAGGAACAAAACGTTCTCAAAGGAACAAAACGTCCTCAAAGGAACAAAACGTCCTCAAAGGAACGGCCAAGAGAGAGTTAATAATAAATACCCAGCTGAAGATGGAGAAGAAGCAGAACAAGATGGCGGCTCTGGCGGCGTCGGCGCCTTCGTTCAAAGGATTGTTCTCGGCCGGAGTCGCCTGCCACTGATTGGCCAGAAAACAGAAGCTGACGAACCACAGGACGCTCAACACGCCTGAAACATACAAGGAACATACAAACACGTGAACCACAGCTCAACACGCCTGAAACATACAGCGAACATACAAACACGTGAACCACAGCTCCACACGCCTGAAACATACAAGGAACATACAAGCACGTGAACCACAGCTCCACACGCCTGAAACATACAGGGAACATACAAACACGTGAACCACAGCTCCACACGCCTGAAACATACAGCGAACATACAAACACGTGAACCACAGCTCCACACGCCTGAAACATACAGCGAACATACAAACACGTGAACCACAGCTCCACACGCCTGAAACATACAGGGAACATACAAACACGAGAACCACAGCTCCACACGCCTGAAACATACAGGGAACATACAAACACGTGAACCACAGCTCCACACGCCTGAAACATACAGGGAACATACAAACACGTGAACCACAGCTCCACACGCCTGAAACATACAGGGAACATACAAACACGTGAACCACAGCTCCACACGCCTGAAACATACAAGGAACATACAAACACGTGAACCACAGCTCCACACGCCTGAAACATACAGGGAACATACAAACACGTGAACCACAGCTCCACACGCCTGAAACATACAGCGAACATACAAACACGTGAACCACAGCTCCACACGCCTGAAACATACAGCGAACATACAAACACGTGAACCACAGCTCCACACGCCTGAAACATACAGGGAACATACAAACACGAGAACCACAGCTCCACACGCCTGAAACATACAGGGAACATACAAACACGAGAACCACAGCTCAACACGCCTGAAACATACAGGGAACATACAAACACGTGAACCACAGCTCCACACGCCTGAAACATACAAGGAACATACAAGCACGTGAACCACAGCTCCACACGCCTGAAACATACAAGGAACATACAAGCACGTGAACCACAGCTCCACACGCCTGAAACATACAGGGAACATACAAACACGTGAACCACAGCTCCACACGCCTGAAACATACAAGGAACATACAAGCACGTGAACCACAGCTCCACACGCCTGAAACATACAGCGAACATACAAACACGTGAACCACAGCTCCACACGCCTGAAACATACAAGGAACATACAAACACGTGAACAACAGCTCCACACGCCTGAAACATACAGGGAACATACAAACACGAGAACCACAGCTCCACACGCCTGAAACATACAGGGAACATACAAACACGTGAACCACAGCTCCACACGCCTGAAACATACAGGGAACATACAAACACGTGAACCACAGCTCCACACGCCTGAAACATACAAGGAACATACAAACACGTGAACCACAGCTCCACACGCCTGAAACATACAGGGAACATACAAACACGAGAACCACAGCTCCACACGCCTGAAACATACAGGGAACATACAAACACGAGAACCACAGCTCAACACGCCTGAAACATACAGCGAACATACAAACACGTGAACCACAGCTCCACACGCCTGAAACATACAGGGAACATACAAACACGTGAACCACAGCTCCACACGCCTGAAACATACAAGGAACATACAAGCACGTGAACCACAGCTCCACACGCCTGAAACATACAGCGAACATACAAACACGTGAACCACAGCTCCACACGCCTGAAACATACAAGGAACATACAAACACGTGAACAACAGCTCCACACGCCTGAAACATACAGGGAACATACAAACACGAGAACCACAGCTCCACACGCCTGAAACATACAGGGAACATACAAACACGTGAACCACAGCTCCACACGCCTGAAACATACAGGGAACATACAAACACGTGAACAACAGCTCCACACGCCTGAAACATACAGGGAACATACAAACACGTGAACCACAGCTCCACACGCCTGAAACATACAAGGAACATACAAACACGTGAACCACAGCTCCACACGCCTGAAACATACAAGGAACATACAAACACGTGAACAACAGCTCCACACGCCTGAAACATACAGGGAACATACAAACACGTGAACCACAGCTCCACACGCCTGAAACATACAGCGAACATACAAACACGTGAACCACAGCTCCACACGCCTGAAACATACAGCGAACATACAAACACGAGAACAACAGCTCCACACGCCTGAAACATACAGGGAACATACAAACACGAGAACCACAGCTCCACACGCCTGAAACATACAGCGAACATACAAACACGTGAACCACAGCTCCACACGCCTGAAACATACAAGGAACATACAAACACGTGAACCACAGCTCCACACGCCTGAAACATACAAGGAACATACAAACACGTGAACCACAGCTCCACACGCCTGAAACATACAAGGAACATACAAACACGTGAACCACAGCTCCACACGCCTGAAACACACAGGTAACATACAAACACGTGAACCACAACTCCACACGCCTGAAACATACAGGGAACATACAAACACGTGAACCACAGCTCCACACGCCTGAAACATACAGCGAACATACAAACACGTGAACCACAGCTCCACACGCCTGAAACATACAAGGAACATACAAGCACGTGAACCACAGCTCCACACGCCTGAAACATACAGGGAACATACAAACACGTGAACCACAGCTCCACACGCCTGAAACATACAGCGAACATACAAACACGAGAACCACAGCTCAACACGCCTGAAACATACAGCGAACATACAAACACGAGAACCACAGCTCCACACGCCTGAAACATACAGGGAACATACAAACACGTGAACCACAGCTCCACACGCCTGAAACATACAAGGAACATACAAGCACGTGAACCACAGCTCCACACGCCTGAAACATACAGGTAACATACAAACACGTGAACCACAGCTCCACACGCCTGAAACATACAGAGAACATACAAACACGTGAACCACAGCTCCACACGCCTGAAACATACAGGGAACATACAAACACGTGAACCACAGCTCCACACGCCTGAAACATACAGGGAACATACAAACACGTGAACCACAGCTCCACACGCCTGAAACATACAGGGAACATACAAACACGTGAACAACAGCTCCACACGCCTGAAACATACAGGGAACATACAAACACGTGAACAACAGCTCCACACGCCTGAAACATACAGGGAACATACAAACACGTGAACCACAGCTCCACACGCCTGAAACATACAGGGAACATACAAACACGTGAAGCATCAACCACAGCATCACACACACACACAAAAGGTGTAGGTGATGTAGGTGTAGGTAGTAAAGGGTTAAGTAAAGGTGAAGTAAAGGGTGAAGTAAAGGGTTAAGTAAAGGGTGTAGTAAAAGGTGAAGTAAAGGGTGTAGTAAAGGTGTAGTAAAGGGTTAAGTAAAGGTGAAGTAAAGGGTGAAGTAAAGGGTGAAGTAAAGGGTGTAGTAAAGGGTGAAGTAAAGGGTGAAGTAAAGGTGTAGTAAAGGTGATGTAAAGGGTGAAGTAAAGGGTGTAGTAAAGGGTGAAGTAAAGGGTTAAGTAAAGGGTGAAGTAAAGGGTTAAGTAAAGGGTGAAGTAAAGGGTGAAGTAAAGGGTGAAGTAAAGGGTGTAGTAAAGGTGTAGTAAAGGGTGTAGTAAAGGGTGATGTAAAGGGTGTAGTAAAGGGTGAAGTAAAGGGTGAAGTAAAGGGTGAAGTAAAGGGTGAAGTAAGGGTGAAGTAAGGGTGTAGTAAAGGGTGTAGTAAAGGGTGATGTAAAGGGTGAAGTAAAGGGTGAAGTAAAGGGTGAAGTAAAGGGTGAAGTAAGGGTGAAGTAAGGGTGTAGTAAAGGGTGTAGTAAAGGGTGATGTAAAGGGTGAAGTAAAGGGTGAAGTAAAGGGTGAAGTAAAGGGTGAAGTAAAGGGTGAAGTAAGGGTGAAGTAAGGGTGTAGTAAAGGGTGTAGTAAAGGGTGATGTAAAGGGTGAAGTAAAGGGTGAAGTAAAGGGTGAAGTAAAGGTGAAGTAAAGGGTGAAGTAAAGGTGAAGTAAAGGTGAAGTAAAGGGTGAAGTAAAGGGTGTAGTAAAGGGTGTAGTAAAGGGTGAAGTAAAGGTGAAGTAAATGGTGAAGTAAAGGGTGTAGTAAAGGGTGTAGTAAAGGGTGAAGTAAAGGTGAAGTAAAGGTGAAGTAAAGGGTGAAGTAAAGGGTGAAGTAAAGGGTGTAGTAAAGGGTGAAGTAAAGGTGAAGTAAATGGTGAAGTAAAGGGTGTAGTAAAGGGTGTAGTAAAGGGTGAAGTAAAGGTGAAGTAAAGGTGAAGTAAAGGGTGAAGTAAAGGGTGAAGTAAAGGGTGTAGTAAAGGGTGAAGTAAAGGTGAAGTAAAGGGTGTAGTAAAGGGTGAAGTAAAGGTGAAGTAAATGGTGAAGTAAAGGGTGAAGTAAAGGGTGTAGTAAAGGGTGAAGTAAAGGTGAAGTAAAGGGTGAAGTAAAGGGTGAAGTAAAGGGTGTAGTAAAGGGTGAAGTAAAGGTGAAGTAAAGGTGAAGTAAAGGGTGAAGTAAAGGGTGTAGTAAAGGGTGAAGTAAAGGTGAAGTAAATGGTGAAGTAAAGGGTGAAGTAAAGGGTGTAGTAAAGGGTGAAGTAAAGGGTGAAGTAAAGGTGAAGTAAAGGGTTAAGTAAAGGGTGTAGTAAAGGGTGAAGTAAAGGTGAAGTAAAGGTGTAGTAAAGGGTTAAGTAAAGGGTGAAGTAAAAGGTGAAGTAAAGGTGAAGTAAAGGTGTAGTAAAGGTGTAGTAAAGGTGTAGTAAAGGGTGTAGTAAAGGGTGATGTAAAGGGTGTAGTGAAGGGTTAAGTAAAGGGTGAAGTAAAGGGTGAAGTAAAGGGTGAAGTAAGGGTGAAGTAAGGGTGTAGTAAAGGGTGTAGTAAAGGGTGATGTAAAGGGTGAAGTAAAGGGTGAAGTAAAGGGTGAAGTAAAGGGTGAAGTAAAGGTGAAGTAAATGGTGAAGTAAAGGGTGAAGTAAAGGTGAAGTAAAGGTGTAGTAAAGGTGAAGTAAAGGTGAAGTAAAGGGTTAAGTAAAGGTGAAGTAAAGGGTGAAGTAAATGGTGAAGTAAAGGGTTAAGTAAAGGTGAAGTAAAGGGTGAAGTAAATGGTGAAGTAAAGGGTGAAGTAAAGGGTGTAGTAAAGGGTTAAGTAAAGGTGAAGTAAAGGGTGAAGTAAATGGTGAAGTAAAGGGTTAAGTAAAGGTGAAGTAAAGGGTGAAGTAAATGGTGAAGTAAAGGGTGAAGTAAAGGGTGTAGTAAAGGGTTAAGTAAAGGTGAAGTAAAGGGTGAAGTAAATGGTGTAGTAAAGGGTTAAGTAAAGGTGAAGTAAAGGGTGAAGTAAATGGTGAAGTAAAGGGTGAAGTAAAGGGTGAAGTAAAGGTGAAGTAAAGGTGAAGTAAAGGGTGAAGTAAAGGGTGAAGTAAAGGGTTAAGTAAAGGTGAAGTAAAGGGTTAAGTAAAGGGTGTAGTAAAGGGTGAAGTAAAGGTGAAGTAAAGGTGTAGTAAAGGGTGTAGTAAAGGGTGAAGTAAAGGTGAAGTAAAGGGTGAAGTAAAGGGTGAAGTAAAGGGTGAAGTAAATGGTGAAGTAAAGGTGAAGTAAAGGTGTAGTAAAGGGTGTAGTAAAGGGTTAAGTAAAGGTGAAGTAAAGGGTTAAGTAAAGGTGAAGTAAAGGGTTAAGTAAAGGGTGTAGTAAAGGGTGTAGTAAAGGGTGTAGTAAAGGGTGAAGTAAAGGGTGAAGTAAAGGTGAAGTAAAGGGTGAAGTAAAGGTGAAGTAAAGGGTTAAGTAAAGGGTGTAGTAAAGGGTGTAGTAAAGGGTGTAGTAAAGGGTGAAGTAAAGGTGTAGTAAAGGGTGTAGTAAAGGGTTAAGTAAAGGTGAAGTAAAGGGTTAAGTAAAGGGTGTAGTAAAGGGTGTAGTAAAGGGTGAAGTAAAGGTGTAGTAAAGGGTGTAGTAAAGGGTGAAGTAAAGGTGAAGTAAAGGTGTAGTAAAGGTGTAGTAACGGGTGAAGTAAAGGTGTAGTAAAGGTGTAGTAAAGGTGAAGTAAAGGTGAAGTAAAGGTGAAGTAAAGGTGAAGTAAAGGGTGTAGTAAAGGGTGTAGTAAAGGGTGAAGTAAAGGGTGTAGTAAAGGGTGAAGTAAAGGGTGTAGTAAAGGTGTAGTAAAGGTGTAGTAAAGGGTTAAGTAAAGGGTGTAGTAAAGGTGTAGTAAAGGTGTAGTAAAGGTGTAGTAAAGGGTGAAGTAAAGGTGAAGTAAATGGTTAAGTAAAGGGTGTAGTAAAGGGTGTAGTAAAGGTGTAGTAAAGGGTTAAGTAAAGGGTGTAGTAAAGGTGTAGTAAAGGGTTAAGTAAAGGTGAAGTAAATGGTGTAGTAAAGGGTGAAGTAAAGGGTGTAGTAAAGGTGTAGTAAAGGGTTAAGTAAAGGGTGTAGTAAAGGTGTAGTAAAGGTGTAGTAAAGGTGTAGTAAAGGTGTAGTAAAGGGTGTAGTAAAGGGTGTAGTAAAGGTGAAGTAAAGGTGTAGTAAAGGTGTAGTAAAGGTGTAGTAAAGGTGTAGTAAAGATGTAGAAGTTGAGTAATGACCTGAGAGCAGCGTGTCCAGAAGCACCGCCCTCTTGCGGTCTCGGACGGAGCTGATTTGTGGAAAATAGACGTCGAGGGCGAGGAGGGCGGAGCTTATGAGCAGAGCCAGCGTCGCCGTGGAGACGCCATAGCGACAGGCCGCGGCGTTTCCGTTGAACACGCACAGATCGAGCGGAGAGTCGGGACGATTCAGGTAACCCTCGTTAGAGATGCAGCCGACGACCACCACAGAGAAGATCTAAAACATGTACAACAGGGTCAGTAACCCTCGTTAGAGATGCAGCCGACGACCACCACAGAGAAGATCTAAAACATGTACAACAGGGTCAGTAACCCTCGTTAGAGATGCAGCCGACGACCACCACAGAGAAGATCTAAAACATGTACAACAGGGTCAGTAACCCTCGTTAGAGATGCAGCCGACGACCACCACAGAGAAGATCTAAAACATGTACAACAGGGTCAGTAACCCTCGTTAGAGATGCAGCCGACGACCACCACAGAGAAGATCTAAAACATGTACAACAGGGTCAGTAACCCTCGTTAGAGATGCAGCCGACGACCACCACAGAGAAGATCTAAAACATGTACAACAGGGTCAGTAACCCTCGTTAGAGATGCAGCCGACGACCACCACAGAGAAGATCTAAAACATGTACAACAGGGTCAGTAACCCTCGTTAGAGATGCAGCCGACGACCACCACAGAGAAGATCTAAAACATGTACAACAGGGTCAGTAACCCTCGTTAGAGATGCAGCCGACGACCACAGAGAAGATCTAAAACATGTACAACAGGGTCAGTAACCCTCGTTAGAGATGCAGCCGACGACCACCACAGAGAAGATCTAAAACATGTACAACAGGGTCAGTAACCCTCGTTAGAGATGCAGCCGACGACCACCACAGAGAAGATCTAAAACATGTACAACAGGGTCAGTAACCCTCGTTAGAGATGCAGCCGACGACCACCACAGAGAAGATCTAAAACATGTACAACAGGGTCAGTAACCCTCGTTAGAGATGCAGCCGACGACCACCACAGAGAAGATCTAAAACATGTACAACAGGGTCAGTAACCCTCGTTGGAGATGCAGCCTCTCCCTCCTCTCCTCCTCCTCCCCCTCTCTCTCCTCCCCATCTCCATCCCCCTCCTCCCCCCTCTCCCCTCTCCCTCTCTCCCCCTCTCCTCCTGCTTCCCGTCTCCCCCTCCTCCCCTCTTCTCCCACTCTCAGCCTCTCCCCCTCTCCTCCTCCTCCCCCTCCCCTCTCCCTCTCTCCCCCTCTCCTCCTCCTTCCCGTCTCCTCCCCTCTTCTCCCACTCTCAGCCTCTCCCTCTCTCCCCCTCTCCTCCTCCTTCCCGTCTCCCCCTCCTCCCCTCTTCTCCCACTCTCAGCCTCCCCCTCCCCTCTCCCTCTCTCCCCCTCTCCTCCTCCTTCCCATCTCCCCCTCCTCCCCTCTTCTCCCACTCTCAGCCTCCCCCTCTCCCTCTCTCCCCCCTCCTCCTCCTTCCCGTCCCCCTCTCCTCCCCCTCCCCTCTCCCCTTCTCCTCCTCCTCCCCCTCTCTCTCCTCCCCATCTCCATCCCCCTCCTCCCCCTCTCTCCTCTCCCCCTCTCCTCCTCCTTCCCGTCTCCCCCTCCTCCCCTCTTCTCCCACTCTCAGCCTCCCCTCTCCCTCTCTCCCCCTCTCCTCCCCCTCCCCTCTCCCTCTCTCCCCCTCTCCTCCTCCTTCCCGTCTCCTCCCCTCTTCTCCCACTCTCAGCCTCTCCCCCTCTCCTCCTCCTTCCCGTCTCCCTCTCTCCCCCTCTCCTCCTCCTTCCCGTCTCCCCCTCCTCCCCTCTTCTCCCCCTCTCCTCCTCCTTCCCGTCTCCCTCTCTCCCCCTCTCCTCCTCCTTCCCGTCTCCCTCTCTCCCCCTCTCCTCCTCCTTCCCGTCTCCCCCTCCTCCCCCTCCCCTCTCCCTCTCTCCCCCCTCCTCCTCCTTCCCGTCCCCCTCTCCTCCCCCTCCCCTCTCCCCCTCTCCTCCTCCTCCCCCTCCCCTCTCCCCCCTCCTCCTCCTTCCCGCCCCCCTCTCCTCCCCCTCCCTGCTGAAATGATTTTGAACAGGTCTAAATATAACCAGAGGAACAGAGCTCAGATCAGTCTGTGGAATGTTAATCAGGTCATGTGGTCACGGCGCGGTCATGTGACGAGGTCATGTGACGAGGTCATGTGACGAGGTCATGTGATGAGGGTAATTCACAGGAAAATCAGTTTCTCCAAGAGTTCATCCTGTGACTGACCATGACTTTAATCTGTCCAGGACTCGAACCTAGAGCTGCAAAAATAAAACATCTCAATATCTTTAATCCGTATTTACTCCATTTCCTTTATGGTTATTTCAGCTCAAATAAACGAGTTTTCCACACATTTTTCTCCATTTTTCAAAAACATTTGTCCTTATTTTTGCCATTTTTTTTATTACCTCTGTTTTCCATATTTTCTCCTCTGTCCCATTTTTTCCTGACACACTTTGTTTTTGCCCAATTCTTTTCAAATTTTTTTTCAACGTCTTCTCTTCTTTCTTATTTTTGCCCCAATTTTCTAAATTGTTTCCTTCATTATTCCCCAGTTTATTCCCCAGTTTATTCCCCAGTTTATTCCCCAGTTTTTCTCAATATTTTCTGTATTTTCTGCTCCTGCCACATTTTTTTGTTCAGATTTTAATTCCTAATTTTTCCTATTTCTTAATATGTTTTTTCTTCATTTTGCCGCAGTGTTGTTAAAGTATCGGTAAAGTATCGGTAAAGTATCGGTATCGTAAACCGAGTATTGTGAAAGTGGGCGGTACTGACCCAGCTGAGCAGACGCAGAGCTGTGATTGGCTGCTTCAGGAAGGTCACCGGGTCGAAGGCTCCGCCCGCTTTCACACCGTAACCCTCCATGGCCCCGCCCACAGAGCAGCCAGGCCCCGCCCACACCTACACACAAACAGAAGGTTAGGGTTCCTGCAGCAGCAGCGCCCCCTGGAGCTGAGGTTAGTGGTGATCAGAGACACATCTGTACCTGAGGTTAGTGGTGATCAGAGACACATCTGTACCTGAGGTTAGTGGTGATCAGAGACACATCTGTACCTGAGGTTAGTGGTGATCAGAGACACATCTGTAGCTGAGGTTAGTGGTGATCAGAGACACATCTGTAGCTGAGGTTAGTGGTGATCAGAGACACATCTGTAGCTGAGGTTAGTGGTGATCAGAGACACATCTGTACCTGAGGTTAGTGATGATCAGAGACACATCTGTACCTGAGGTTGGTGATGATCAGAGACACATCTGTACCTGAGGTTAGTGGTGATCAGAGACACATCTGTAGCTGAGGTTAGTGGTGATCAGAGACACATCTGTAGCTGAGGTTAGTGGTGATCAGAGACACATCTGTACCTGAGGTTGGTGATGATCAGAGACACATCTGTAGCTGAGGTTGGTGATGATCAGAGACACATCTGTAGCTGAGGTTAGTGGTGATCAGAGACACATCTGTACCTGAGGTTAGTGGTGATCAGAGACACATCTGTACCTGAGGTTAGAGATGATCAGAGACACATCTGTACCTGAGGTTAGTGGTGATCAGAGACACATCTGTACCTGAGGTTAGTGATGATCAGAGACACATCTGTAGCTGAGGTTAGTGATGATCAGAGACACATCTGTAGCTGAGGTTGGTGATGATCAGAGACACATCTGTAGCTGAGGTTAGTGGTGATCAGAGACACATCTGTAGCTGAGGTTAGTGGTGATCAGAGACACATCTGTACCTGAGGTTAGTGATGATCAGAGACACATCTGTACCTGAGGTTAGAGATGATCAGAGACACATCTGTAGCTGAGGTTAGTGGTGATCAGAGACACATCTGTAGCTGAGGTTAGTGGTGATCAGAGACACATCTGTAGCTGAGGTTAGTGGTGATCAGAGACACATCTGTAGCTGAGGTTAGTGGTGATCAGAGACACATCTGTACCTGAGGTTAGTGGTGATCAGAGACACATCTGTACCTGAGGTTAGTGATGATCAGAGACACATCTGTAGCTGAGGTTAGAGATGATCAGAGACACATCTGTAGCTGAGGTTAGTGGTGATCAGAGACACATCTGTAGCTGAGGTTAGTGATGATCAGAGACACATCTGTAGCTGAGGTTAGTGGTGATCAGAGACACATCTGTACCTGAGGTTAGAGATGATCAGAGACACATCTGTAGCTGAGGTTAGTGGTGATCAGAGACACATCTGTAGCTGAGGTTAGTGGTGATCAGAGACACATCTGTAGCTGAGGTTAGTGGTGATCAGAGACACATCTGTAGCTGAGGTTAGAGATGATCAGAGACACATCTGTACCTGAGGTTAGAGATGATCAGAGACACATCTGTAGCTGAGGTTAGTGATGATCAGAGACACATCTGTAGCTGAGGTTAGTGGTGATCAGAGACACATCTGTAGCTGAGGTTAGTGATGATCAGAGACACATCTGTACCTGAGGTTAGTGGTGATCAGAGACACATCTGTACCTGAGGTTGGTGATGATCAGAGACACATCTGTAGCTGAGGTTAGAGATGATCAGAGACACATCTGTAGCTGAGGTTAGTGGTGATCAGAGACACATCTGTACCTGAGGTTAGTGATGATCAGAGACACATCTGTAGCTGAGGTTAGTGGTGATCAGAGACACATCTGTAGCTGAGGTTAGTGGTGATCAGAGACACATCTGTAGCTGAGGTTAGTGGTGATCAGAGACACATCTGTACCTGAGGTTAGTGGTGATCAGAGACACATCTGTACCTGAGGTTAGTGGTGATCAGACACATCTGTAGCTGAGGTTAGTGGTGATCAGAGACACATCTGTAGCTGAGGTTAGTGGTGATCAGAGACACATCTGTACCTGAGGTTAGTGGTGATCAGAGACACATCTGTACCTGAGGTTAGTGATGATCAGAGACACATCTGTACCTGAGGTTAGTGGTGATCAGAGACACATCTGTAGCTGAGGTTAGTGGTGATCAGAGACACATCTGTAGCTGAGGTTAGTGGTGATCAGAGACACATCTGTAGCTGAGGTTAGTGGTGATCAGAGACACATCTGTACCTGAGGTTAGTGGTGATCAGAGACACATCTGTAGCTGAGGTTAGTGGTGATCAGACACATCTGTAGCTGAGGTTAGTGGTGATCAGAGACACATCTGTAGCTGAGGTTAGTGATGATCAGAGACACATCTGTAGCTGAGGTTAGTGGTGATCAGACACATCTGTAGCTGAGGTTAGTGGTGATCAGACACATCTGTAGCTGAGGTTAGTGATGATCAGAGACACATCTGTAGCTGAGGTTAGTGGTGATCAGAGACACATCTGTAGCTGAGGTTAGTGGTGATCAGAGACACATCTGTACCTGAGGTTAGTGATGATCAGAGACACATCTGTAGCTGAGGTTAGAGATGATCAGAGACACATCTGTAGCTGAGGTTAGTGGTGATCAGAGACACATCTGTAGCTGAGGTTGGTGATGATCAGAGACACATCTGTAGCTGAGGTTAGTGGTGATCAGAGACACATCTGTACCTGAGGTTAGTGATGATCAGAGACACATCTGTAGCTGAGGTTAGAGATGATCAGAGACACATCTGTAGCTGAGGTTAGTGGTGATCAGAGACACATCTGTAGCTGAGGTTGGTGATGATCAGAGACACATCTGTAGCTGAGGTTAGAGATGATCAGAGACACATCTGTAGCTGAGGTTAGTGGTGATCAGAGACACATCTGTAGCTGAGGTTAGTGATGATCAGAGACACATCTGTAGCTGAGGTTAGAGATGATCAGAGACACATCTGTAGCTGAGGTTAGTGGTGATCAGAGACACATCTGTAGCTGAGGTTAGTGATGATCAGAGACACATCTGTAGCTGAGGTTAGAGATGATCAGAGACACATCTGTAGCTGAGGTTAGTGGTGATCAGACACATCTGTAGCTGAGGTTAGAGATGATCAGAGACACATCTGTAGCTGAGGTTAGTGGTGATCAGACACATCTGTAGCTGAGGTTAGTGATGATCAGAGACACATCTGTAGCTGAGGTTAGTGGTGATCTTACTGTCAGACCACAGAGCTCCAGGTTCTACAGTCGCTCAGGGATCTGAGTCTCCATCATTAAACTCACAGTGGAGTCTTTAAAGTTCCAGAATCGGGTCAGAGTAAAGTCAGCTGAGCCGGTCATGAGCTCCGTCAGGCTCCACAACAACAGCTCCTTTCTCTGCAGCCGGAGGAGCCGGAGGAGCCGGAGGTTATGGATGTTTTAAAGCCGTCAGTGCAACGAGAGACGATTCTTTTTCTGAAGTTACAAACTTATGCAAATATAAAACCAGAGCTGTTAGTTTCACCAGAACATTTAGATTTAAAGTCGGTTTGAGTTTAAAGTTATGCTTTTTAGTGACATTTTAGACCTTCATTTAACCTCCACCATGACCCCCATCCATAAAGTCACAGCCCCTAGAGGAACACCTTATTTGAAAGCTAAGACCTACTAAACCGATCTAAATTGAGCTTTTTCCTCGTGCTGTCGTCTAAATGTTGTCACATTTCCGTCGCTGTTTTGACACTTTTTCCAAGAAGCTTTAGATTTGGGTAAAGCCAAACTGGAGAACGTGTGCTCGGTTCAGGCGGGGGTTAAGAGGTTAAAACAAACATGAGCTGAAAACCTTTGCACTGCTGTAGAACCGGCCTCAACTCTGACCTGCAGAAGACGCTTTACTCCAGGTCCAGCTCGAAGTCCAGTCCAGATCTAAGTCCAGGTCCAGCTCTGCTCTCACTCCTGAAGTTTCCTCTAAAGTCTCTGTGAAATACTTTGACTTAAGACACGCCCCGCTCTCTGTCGGCCAATCAGAGAGCTCTGTTCGAGCAGATCTTCTTTTTTTTTTTTCACTTACATTTTATTGAATTTTTAAAAACAGAACAATAACAACATTAACATGACTGGGTTTTACATAATTGTTAATGACTTTGCTTGTACAGTGACCATTTTTCCCATTTCTTTTCCAGTTGTGGTTCTTGGAGTCTCAGTCTGTATTTTCTCCACTAGGAATATGTCTTCAGTTGTAGTTCTCCATGGCTCCTTTGAAGGCACCGTAGCTTTCCCCCATTTCCTTGTGATGGATTTTTTTGCTGCTATCAACATTATTTTTACCAAATATTCATCACATTTATGAATAGTACCACCACAAAAATTACACAAATATAAAACTTCAGGTTTCAAAGGAATTGTATATCCCAAGACTTGGCACACGACAGTACAAGTATTTTTCCAGAACTCTAGAAGTTTCGGACATTTCCAAAAAATGTGTGACTGGTCCACATCGGTCTCCCCACATTCTCTCCATCATCTGTTGCCTCTGTAATTGTTTACTTTTTAATTTGGGTGTGATAAAAAATCTTATAAGATTTTTCCAGGCAAACTCCCTCCATGTCTGCGAGCCAGTTGTCGTATGACGTCATTTCCACATGTCTAGCCATTTCATCAATTTCTATGTTCAATTCTTTTTCCCATTTTAATTTCACTTTTTGAGTTGTGTGTTCATCGTTGTTTATTAAGGCTTTATATAATGCAGAAATGATCCTAATACTACTGTCTTTGTAAGCTTTTGCCATTATTTGAACAACACCGCTCTCTTCTATGGAGGGATCCACCTGAATCTCTCTCCTATAATAGTCTCTCATTTGAAGATAACAAAAAAAATCATGTTTGCCAAATAGGTATTTCCGTGTCAGACTTTGGAAACTCTCCAACTTCCCATTGTTCTCCAAAACACCGAGCGGTGACTCCCTTAGTTATCCAGTATTTATAACTGTGATCTAATTTAGCCGGTATGAATTTGTTATCATATGCTATCCATTTTAATTTTGCTGCATGTTTTTGAAGTCTATACCAGACACTAAATGTATGTTTAGTTATTAGATCTAGACAGCTTTTATTTTTTTCATATGCGTCTTTATCTCCAAGGAAGTTTTGAATTGGCTGTTTTATTGCCCCGTTTCAATAGCTTTCCATTTACCTTCATAATTTGGATTACAACAACAATATACATGTTTCAGTTGTGCCGCATAATAATAGTCTCTTAACTTTGGTAATGCCATCCCTCCTTCCTCTTTGGGTGGCTGTATACTTCACCCGAGGCCTCTTACTTTCCCAAATAAATCTGGATATTATTCTATCCCAAGTTGTAAATTGCATTTGAGTGACCTCTACTGGAAGTGCTTGGAATAAATATAAATATCTGGGTAAAATATTCATTTTTACTATTTCAATCCTGGAACTAAAATCTAAGGGTAAAGTGGCCCATCTCTCTATATCCTTTAGTATACTATCTTTTTATTGTTGATATCCAAAAAGTCCTGTGTTATTTCTACTCCAAGGTATTTGATTGATTCCATTTTCCAATTAAATTTGTAGGATTTTTTTATGTTTTGAGAAGGTATGTCATTAAATCTCAGAATTTGGGTTTTTGAAATGTTTATTTTATATCCAGATAGATATCCAAAAGATTCCAAGAGATGCATCAATTTAGGTAATGATGTGTTTGGTTCTTCTAGGAATGCTATCACATCATCTGCAAAAAGCCCAATGTTGTGCTCTACTCCATTTATTATAACTCCTTTGATTTCTTGACTTTGTCGTACTGCTTGTGCCAGAGGTTCGATAAGAATTGAGAAGAGCGTAGGTGAGAGTCCACATCCCTGTCTAGTGGATCTTTGTAAATAAATGTTGTCTGTAAGATTTCCGTTTATTTTTATTCTGGCAGTTGGCTGACTGTCTAGTGTTTTAACCATTCTCACTGAATTATCATTAAACCCCATTTTCCCAAGACTTGATACAAAAAGTTCCAATTAACAATTTTCTGCATCTATACTGAGTAAAACTGAACTCTTTCTCTCCCTCTGTGCCCTCTCTGTGACATGTAACGTTTGTGTCTGTCGCCCACGTATAAACCCCGTCTGATCTTCATCAAGTAGTTCTGATACAAAGGTATTTATTCTTCTGCAAATTATTGATGTATATATTTTATAGTCAATATTTAGTACTGAAATGGGCCTATAGTTAGCGCAGCATTCCCTGTTTTTACCCGGTTGGGGGATGACTGATATTATTGCTTCTGACCACGACGATGGCATTGAATTTTCTCTCAGAGTCCAGTTCAAAGATTTATGTAGAATTGTTATTAAATCATTTTTAAACATTTTGTACCATTCGGCTGGAAAACCATCGCTTCCTGGTGCCATTTTTGTATTTGTTTTTATAGCTTTAAGTATCTCCTCTCTCAGCTGTTCATGTGTTGTTTTGGCTGACTCCAACTGAAGGAAGATCCAGCGATTGGAGAAAGTTTCTTGTCTGTTCTTCGCTTGCAGAGGGAGGTTGTGTATAAAGTTTTTCATAAAACGTTTTAAAGATATTCTCTATTTCTTCTGGCTTATGAGTTACTGTGTTAGTGTGTGGATCTTTCATTTTATAAATTGAACTTAGTTCTTTTTGCTTGATTAATCTTTTGGCTAAGAGTTTTATGGATCTTGGTCTCGTCTCATAGTAGCTCTGTTTGAAATAAACAATCTTCCTCTAATATGTTACCGATGCGTCTTTTAGTTTCTAAGATCTGCTGATGAATTTCTGATTTTTCGTTTTCAGGAATTGCTGCTCCAATTCTTTGAGCTTTTCACAACAATCCTCATATGATTGAATTTTATTTTTTTTCAACCACGCCGTTTTGGATATCAACTTCCCTCGAACCACCGCTTTAAGAGCATCCCACACCACTGTCGGGTTCACTTCGCCATTATCGTTCTGTTCAATATATTCTTTGATTTCTTCCTTTATTTCCTGTACTACTTCCGCGTTGTTCAAAATACCTGTGTTTAATCTCCACAAAGTTTGGTTTTTCCTGCTTGAAATGTTAATTTTTAGATATAGAGCATTATGATCCGATACGTCTGCACAACCAGTTTTACATTCATCCACTTTATATCTATCGGATTTTTTGACAAAGAAATAATCTATCCTCGAATGTACATTGTGACTGGACGAATAGTGGGTGAAATCTTTCTGAAAAGGATTTAGATTCCTCCATGTATCTGTCAATCCTAATTCTTCCAGCGACAGTTTTACAAATCTGGTCAAATCATTTTTATTTTTCCTTACACTCGTTGTATCCGATTTGTGGTTTAAGATTATGTTAAAGTCCCCTCCACAGATTAAAGTTCCTTCTGCTTCAGTTGCAATAGTATTAAACATTGATTTAAAGAAATGCTTGTCACTTTCGGGAGGGGCGTAAACATTTACGATTGTGACCATCTCGTCCGCCAACCTTCCTTTTACTAAAACATGTCGGCCTTCCTTTTCTTTAATTTCTTTTTCAAAGTTAAACTTTGTAGAATTGGATACCAAAATTGCCACTCCTCTTTTGCGACCCTGTTTAGATGAACTGTAATATTTCTAAATCCCTTTTTTATTTCTCATGTTCCTCATCATGCAGGTGCGTCTCTTGTAGTAAAGCAAATTGTACCTTTTCTTTTCGATTTTTTGTATTGCCTTCCCTCTTTTTCTTGGGGTAGTTAGAACATTCACATTCAGTGACACAATATTTAAGATATGCATCTTATTATTTTTAGATGCGTAATTGTGTACCCAGCCAGACGATAACAAATCAACAATAAATGAAAAACTAAACACTGAACAAGTGACTTCCAAGAAAGGGATGTCTCAAAACCCCCTGTTGGTGGGTGGGCAGGAGATCCCACTGCACGTGAGGGCCCGCCTCTAGACACATTAGAACATCCTTGTGGATTCCCTGGTCTAGCAATGTCCAACATAATCTTCATAACTCCCCTCTGTCGGCATTTATGTATACATAGGCGTGCCAATTTTGAAGGTTCTGGGCTCTTGTATCAGATCGAGTTATTATTAAAAATTAAACATTAGCCCAGTTGACTCCACCTTATACCGTGTCCCCCAAGGGAACCGCTACCTCAGTGATTCTGTCTTTGGTCTTGCTGGAGTCTCTGATATTCCCGTAGCTCCACCGCGCCCGACTCGCTCCCATCCTGTAGCTGCATTGATGCGGTTGTTCCCGGCGCCATTCTCACGTCGTATCCCCAGGCTCTTAGATCCACCGCGGCATCCAGGGCGTTGTTGTAGCTTTAGTGCCTTCGTTCCAGAAAATCCGCATTTTAGTGTCTGGAAGCGGACGCCTCGTTCCTTCAGGACTTTTTTGATGCCCACGTAAGCACGCCGTTTTTGAACTATTTCCGTGGGGTAATCGTGGTCAAACTGAATCGGCCTATCTGCAACTCGGATTTTCTTCTCCCAAGCTTTCTTCAGAATCATCTCTTTGGTTTCAAACTCCAAAAAGTGGACCACTATTGCCCTGGGCCGCTCTCCTGGCTTTGGCTTAAAAGGAGGGGTTCTGTGTGCTCGTTGAATATGCAGCTCGGTGTCTTCAGCTCCTTTTTAAAAAGCTGGTCCAAATACGTCACCACAGAATCCCTTTCACTGTCTTCCGATACACCAAATATTCGGATATTATTTCTCCTTGACCTCGCTTCAAGCTCCGTTATCTTATCTTGCATGCTTCGTGTGTGAGTTAGCATGTTCTGAAGCGAAACATTAGCCTCCGTATTCCACTCCTGCGGGTTTGGGCCTCAACCAGGCCAGCCTTTTTTTTTTTTTTTTTTAACACTCTCTTTATTGATTTTTTTCACATATTAATCATATTCCAACGACATTAGGATATATGACTTGTTTGATCAGGCAAAGCTTCCACACGTTATAAAACAGTACAAATAAACAATGCCTTTCTAGTGTTGGACCTTAAAATTCAAATAAATGACAGAGTATATAATTACTTATGAATATTGATTGAAATAAAAGAAAAAAAGAAAAAAAAAGAAAAACCCCAAACAAAACCCAAACATATAGGTGGACATTTAAATATATAAAAAAATAATCAAAGCAAGCAAACACGTAAAAAGTATAACCTTGCGATGCGACTGTCTTTTCACTACCGTGTGATCTATTATTCCAAGAATTGCTGTGAGAGGATTCAAATCAATAGGACTGTGCAAAGCTTTTGATAATGTTAAAAAAATGTTTGACCAAAATGTTGACAGCTTAGAGCAACCCCAGAACATGTGCGACAGCGAAGCTGCTGTCTGTTTGCAACGCATACATAAAGGTTCCACATCTGGAAACACCTTGCTTAATTTGAGTCTGGACCAATGAAGCCTATGTATTATCTTAAATTGTATTAAACCATGTCTGGCACAAATTGAGGCCGAATGAGTGCAGGCAAGGGCCTGCTCCCATTGTTCCTCTGGAATATTTGTGCCTAGCTCTTCCTCCCATGCGTGTCTTAAATGTTGTAAAGTATTGGAGCCAGTAAATTGGGACAGCCTATTATACAGAACTGAAATGCCCCCTTTAGTAGCTGGATTGTTCAGGAATATAGAATCAATAGGTGTTTGTGCTGGAATCCTTGGAAAGTTTGCATTATTGTGTTTGACAAAATTTCGAACTTGCAAATATTTAAAAAAATCTGAGTTAGAAAGATTAAATTTCTCCTTAAGTTGTTCAAACGAAGGGAATATATTATCAATAAACAGGTTCATAAAATTGCTGAGACCCATCCCATACCAGTCAGCAAAGGTATTATTTCCAAATGAAGGCGCAAACATATGATTTTTTAGAATAGGTCCCTGCAATGGGTTGGAACGAAGACCAAAATGTCTTACAAGCTGTTTCCACATTCTAAAAGAATTCGAGACAACAGCGTTGTTTGTAATTATGGAGGGTATTGAAGTTACATCTGAAAAAACCAATGCTCTGAGAGAAGATGGGGCACAACAATCCTGTTCAATGTTCATCCAATGAGGGTGATTTTTCCGAATCCAATATGACATGTTTTTTAGATTACAAGCCCAATAATATAATTGAAAGTGTGGTAAACCCATTCCTCCTAAAGATTTAGGTCTCTGTAAAAATTCTTTCCTAATCCTTGCGCTTTTTCCGTTCCAAATAAATTCCACAATTATCTTATCTATCTTTTTAAAAAATGATTTGGTTAAATAAAAAGGAATACACTGGAACAAAAACAAAAACTTAGGTAATATAGTCATTTTGATAATGTTCACACGACCTGCTAATGATAAAGGAAGGAATGACCATCTTTCACAATCGGCAACTGTTTGTGCAACAAGTTTTGCATAATTTTGACTGTAAAGGCCTTTAAAAGATTTCGTGATGACAACTCCCAGATATTTAAATTGGTCAGAGATCTTGAAAGGTAAGTGATAGCGCTGTACCTCCTCTTGTGACACATTAATTGGAAATATTGTGCTTTTATCAACATTTAATTTATAACCTGATATTGAGCTGAAGTGCTCCATTTTGTTCATTATTGCCGGAACTGATGATAAAGGGTCAGAGATATATAATAACAGATCGTCAGCATAAAGTGAGACTATGTGCTCATCATTAGTTCTTCTGATCCCGGTGTATTCGTGCAATGCACGCAGCGAGATTGCAAATGGCTCAATTGCTATTGCAAAGAGCATGGGCGACAAAGGACAGCCCTGTCTGGTTGATCTGGAGAGGGGAAAAAATTGTGACCTAAAGTTGTTGGTTTGTACAGAGGCAACAGGTGAAGCATACAGTAGCTTGAGCCAGGAGATATAACCGTTACCAAAACCGAACCTCGACAGGGTGGAGAAGAGATAAGTCCACTCCACCCTGTCGAAAGCCTTCTCCGCATCTAGTGAAATAATCACTTCAGATTGTGCATCTGTACCATTTGTGTAAATGACATTAAAAAGACGTCTTAGGTTATGGGACAGCTGTCTATGTTTAATAAAGCCATTTTGGTCTTCATGGATTATTGTTGGCAGTACAGTTTCTAATCTATTAGCCATTATTTTTGCCAAAATTTTGACATCAACATTTAAAAGACTAATGGGTCTGTATGCTGACAGACATTTTGGATCTTTGTCTTTTTTGTGGATCAAAAATATTGAGGCTTGATAAAATGTTGGTGGAAGTTTACCCAAATTGACTGATTCATTATAAACTTGCAACAAAATCGGAGCCAATTCATCCGAAAAAGACTTATAAAATTCGGCTGTATAGCCATCATGCCCTGGGGCTTTAGATCCCTGAAGCGCCTTTATTGCTTGTTTGACCGCATTCAAAGAAATAGGTTTTTCTAGGTCTTCTCGGTCTCCTTGACTGATTACAGGAATAGGTAAATCCTTAAAAAAGTTGTCTAAACTATTAGGATCCTCTCTCACTTCAGATGAATATAACTCTGCATAATATTTTCTGAATTCGTCATTTAATTCCTTTTGATCAGATATCAATTTGCCTGTTTTAGTAATTATTTCATTTATTTGATTCCTTTCTTCCATTACTTTAATCTGGTGGGCTAGAAGCCTACCAGGCTTTTCACCATGCTCGTAAAATCTATGTTTAGTTTGCTTGATTAATTTTACCGTTTCGGCTGTGGATAATAGATTGAATTGAGTCTGTAGAGAAATACGTTTAGCTGCCATCTCAGGATCCGGGTTCATAGCGTGTTGTTGATCTAAGACTAATATCTGTTGAGTGATTAATTGTTTCTCCCGCTTTTCTTCTTTACTTTTGTATGCACTGTGTGATATAATTTGACCGCGGATAAAAGCTTTCATTGCTTCCCACAGACTTTGTCTAGAAATGTCAGAAGAATCGTTTGTTTCAAAATAAAACAATATTTGAGATTTAATATACTCTTTGAACAACATGTCGGAAAGAAATCTATTGTCCATTCTCCATGTTCTAGAACCATAGACCGTAGGAAGCCCAAGATGCAATGAGAGCGGGCTGTGATCTGACAAAACCATAGCCTCATACTGTACTTTTTTTATTAACTGTAATAGCTTGCTATCTACTAAGAAAAAATCTATTCTGGAATATGAATTGTGACGAGGAGAAAAAAATGAATACTCCCGTCTAGTAGGATTGAGATATCTCCACGGCTCAATGACCCCTGCCACTTTTAAAAATTGATGAATTATTTTTGCGGATTTTGACAGGTTCTGTTGTTTGGCTGAAGACCGGTCCAGTAGAGGATCCAGCACAAAGTTAAAATCACCACCCATTATCAAATTATGACTATGTAAATTGGGAATAGAAGATATAATTGACCGTATAAATTCTTCATCATCGTGATTGGGTGCGTATATATTTACTAATACAACAAGGGTATTATGAAGTTTGCCGGTAACTATGACATATCTGCCATTAGGATCTATAACAGAGTTGTTCAGTGTAAATGAAATGTTCTTTCGAACCAATATAGCTACCCCCCTTGATTTAGCATTAAAGCTTGAATGAAATATATAACTGATCCAATTCTTACGCAAGTGGGTATGATCTTGATTTTTTAGATGGGTTTCTTGCAGAAATATAACGTCAGCTCCAAGACCATTCACATGGGTCAGAATCTTATTTCGTTTCAGTGTACCATTTAGGCCCTTACAATTCCAAGATACAAACTTAACCAATATTTCTTTGTCTGTCATGTGTAATCACATTAACAAATAACAAAAATAAAATAATTGCAATACAAAAATGCACGGCATAGGAATAGAAAAGAGAAAATAAAAAACATCCACCAAAATAAATCTGTAAGAACGTAACCAACCCCCCCCCCCCCTTCACGCACCCCCCAAACGAGTGTGAAGGGAAAAAACATTGACTGAAAACTAGACATTGCCTTTCCTGTTGAAAAGCCAAAATCCCGCAAAAGAATCGCTCCTTTTTCAAAAATAAATTATGACAATTGAGCTATAATTCGACGTAACTTGTAACCTAAACAGCTAGAACAGTCACTTAAACTTTTTGTAGATATCTCTTTACAATGAACTGCTTTTGAAAATCAGATTATAAAAATAAAATTGCAGTCCCATACCATCATCGCATGTTTATGGACCCACATCACAGAAACGTTCGCGTCAGCATCAACTTTAGTCCTTTCGGGCCGCCCTCTGGTCGTAAAAGTCCTGTGCAGCTTGAGGTGAGTCGAATGTGTGCCTGGCATCACCCAGTGTGACGGCCAGCCTCGCGGGAAAGAAGAGGCTGTATGTTATTCCGGCGTCTCGAAACTTCTTCTTTACATCATTGAAAGCAGCGCGCATCTTCCCCACTTCAGGACTCACATCGGGGAACAGATGCACCTGTCGCCCATTGTAGAAGAGCTTCCCTCTGGCTTTGGCGGCATCCAACACCTTCTGCTTATCCGTATAATAGTGGAAGCACACCACTATTGTACGTGGCCGACCCCCTGGAGCAGGTTTTGGTCCCAAACTTCTATGGGCTCGGTCAAGGACCACCGGAGAATTAAAGATGTCACCGCCCAATACATCACGAAGAAACACGGGGATGAAGGTAAGCATGCTGCCCTTCTCAGAGTTCTCTTCCACACCCACTATTCTCACATTTCTTCTGCGACTCCTGTTTTCAAGGTCTTGGCATTTTTCTTGGAGAGATTTACATTTCTTGGTTAGCTCTTGTTGGGTTTTCTCCAGAGTCACCACCCTGTCCATCGTATCGCTTAGCGCGGTGCCCATTTCTTCCAGTTGGCCCTTAGTCTCCGTGTGAGCGGTGTGGAGCTTGGTTAGCTCCCCCGTTAGCTCCTCGTGAAGGGACTTCATATCTGCCTTGGTCTCAGAACGCAGTGTTGTTATTTCCCCCTTAAGCTCACGGCATGACGAACAAATTTCAGCTTTTATTTCATCCTTGTGCGCCTGGAGTTCGCGTCGAAGGTCTTGTAGCGTTAGCGCATTGGTTGGAGTAGTATCTTCGGCCTCGTCCGCCATTTTAGCGTTGTTTACGGTAAAGGGTGTAATGGTTTTCTGCGTCTGTCGCCGTCCTCCCTTTCGCAAACCTCGACGCATATCACTAAAAAAGTCCTCGTTTTAAAGTGTTAACGTCCCTTCTCCCGTTTTGTTGTTCAATTATTGCTCAAATGCCAATTTTATCGAAGTTGAGTGCGGAGCACCGCTGAGACCCAACTTACTCCATTACCCGATCTCGCGAGACTGCTACCAGGCCAGCCTTTTGATCTTCCAGCACATTACTGCTTTCTCTAAATATCTTGACGAAGTGATGTTATGTCTTCTTTAAGATCGGTTTTGAACGAGGTTAGTTCGCATCTCATGGTCGTTTTGAAGTCTTGAATCTCGCTGCTAAGCTTAGCTAGCCCCTCTAGCATTAGCCTAGCATGGTCTGGATCACCCTGGCTCATAGTTTCCTCGGTCTCTTCGCGGTCGCTTCTTGGGTTTTCAGTCGTTTCTTTTTGACTTCTCAGGCCTGTCCGTGATCCTGTTTTCGAGTTCTAGTTCACCGACTTCGGGGAGCTATTTACTATGCGTCTGTCTCGTCCGCCATCTTGAAGGAAGCCGGTCTGTGTCATGTTTACTAAAGATATGTCCAGGAAAAATCATAATGTGCCAGATTATAAACTTTTGGATTTATAGGCTGCTAGAACTTGAACTTTTCCCCCAAAATGTCAGGGTCTGTACAGAAGAAGTGCATTGAGTGTTCATCTTCATATTCTAGGTTTTAGTTTATTAGGATCTAACCTTGCTGCAGTAGAAGCAGGATGTTGATCTGATAAAGAGTCTTTGAGTTACAGCTTCACAAAGTTGGTCCAACTCAGAAAAGCTCAAAAATAACCTCTAGTCTCTGCAGGGTTTGACCACGTGGGCAATTAACTCTGCTTTGACCCAACATCTCAGTCTGCACTTTACAGGTGTAATACCAGCTCTGGACACTAGGGGGACTCTGGTCTCAGAAACATGTGGCTTTAGTTCCACTCTCTGCCCTGGCTCTGTACATCAATATTATTATTATTATTGTTTTATATTTGTATTATTTTTATGGAGAAACTAAACAAAGACAGAAAGTTTGTTTTTGATGCAGAAACTTTATTAAAACATGGTTCGTACAAAAGTCATGAATAAATATTAAATATTAAATATAAAAATAAATAATGTAATAAATAAAATAAATAAATATAAAACTTTGGTGTCGCTCCAGATCACAGGTCAGAGGCGGGGCCAGGGGTCACAGGTCAGAGGCGGGGCCAGCTGTAGCAGTGGTGCTGTTTCCTGAGGGACGTCCTGAGGATGAACATGAGGTCACGACGGAGCACATACCAGCCACAGGTGTCCTGCACAAACACGGAGATAACACGTAAATAACATAGAGATAACACGGGAATAACATGGAGATAACACGGGAATAACATGGAGATAACACGGGAATAACATGGAGATAACACGGGAATAACATGGAGATAACACAGGAATAACATGGAGATAACACGGGAATAACATGGAGATAACACGGGAATAACATGTAAATAACCTGGAGATAACACGGGAATAACCTGGAGATAACACGTAAATAATATGGAGATAACACGGGAATAACATGGAGATAACACGGGAATAACCTGGAGATAACACGGGAATAACATGGAGATAACACGGGAATAACATGTAAATAACCTGGAGATAACACGGGAATAACATGAAGATAACACGGGAATAACATGGAGATAACACGGGAATAACCTGGAGATAACACGGGAATAACATGGAGATAACACGGGAATAACATGGAGATAACACGGGAATAACCTGGAGATAACACGTAAATAATATGGAGATAACACGGGAATAACACGGGAATAACACGGGAATAACATGGAGATAACACGGGAATAACATGGAGATAACACGGGAATAACATGGAGATAACACGGGAATAACCTGGAGATAACACGTAAATAATATGGAGATAACACGGGAATAACATGTAAATAACCTGGAGATAACACGGGAATAACATGGAGATAACACGGGAATAACCTGGAGATAACACGTAAATAATATGGAGATAACACGGGAATAACATGGAGATAACACGGGAATAACCTGGAGATAACACGGGAATAACATGGAGATAACACGGGAATAACCTGGAGATAACACGTAAATAATATGGAGATAACACGGGAATAACCTGGAGATAACACGTAAATAATATGGAGATAACACGGGAATAACATGGAGATAACACGTAAATAACATGGAGAAAACATGGGAATAACATGGAGATAACACGGGAATAACCTGGAGATAACACGGGAATAACATGGAGATAACACGTAAATAACATGGAGAAAACACGGGAATAACATGGAGAAAACACGGGAATAACATGGAGATAACACGGGAATAACATGGAGATAACACGGGAATAACATGGAGATAACACGGGAATAACATGGAGATAACACGGGAATAACATGTAAATAACCTGGAGATAACACGGGAATAACATGGAGATAACACGTAAATAACATGGAGAAAACACGGGAATAACATGGAGATAACACGGGAATAACATGGAGATAACACGGGAATAACCTGGAGATAACACGGCAATAACATGGAGATAACACGGGAATAACATGGAGATAACACGGGAATAACATGGAGATAACACGGGAATAACATGGAGATAACACGGGAATAACATGTAAATAACCTGGAGATAACGCGGGAATAACATAGAGATAACACGGGAATAACATGGAGATAACACGGGAATAACATGGAGATAACACGGGAATAACATGGAGATAACACGGGAATAACATGGAGATAACACGGCAATAACATGGAGATAACACGGGAATAACATGGAGATAACACGGGAATAACATGGAGATAACACGGGAATAACATGGAGATAACACGGGAATAACATGGAGATAACACGGGAATAACATGGAGATAACACGGGAATAACATGTAAATAACCTGGAGATAACGCGGGAATAACATAGAGATAACACGGGAATAACATGGAGATAACACGGGAATAACATGGAGATAACACGGGAATAACATGGAGATAACACGGGAATAACCTGGAGATAACACGGGAATAACATGGAGATAACACGGGAATAACCTGGAGATAACACGGGAATAACCTGGAGATAACACGGGAATAACATGTAAATAACCTGGAGATAACACGGGAATAACATGAAGATAACACGGGAATAACATGGAGATAACACGGGAATAACACGGGAATAACGGAGATAACACGGGAATAACATGGAGATAACACGGGAATAACACGGGAATAACGGAGATAACACGGGAATAACACGGGAATAACCCTTTAATTCCAGTGATGGAAGTTTCTTTGTTGTCGTTATGGTGCGTTCAAGGCGACTGGTAAATTTCCCTCCTCCCACTTGGAGCCGCTCGAAATGGTAAATACAACTTATAACCTCTGAGTTCAGATACAGATGGAGACAGTCACGGCGCCCCCCAGTGGAGGAGCAGCTCATGATGAAACTGTAACTGCATCAGTGACGTCACTTGAGTCTCAGCTTTAACTGAACGTAATGTTTTTAATTATATCTGGTTAGCATTGTATGGGCTAACTGTATTAGCATTAGCCGCTTTGTTACAGATGAGTATCAGTGTAACTAACCCTGCCCCCTCACCCTGACCCCGCCCCCTCACCCTGACCCCGCCCCCTCAGACTCACCTGTTTGTTTAGCAGGGCGGTGACATCACTGTAGTACGGCTCCAACTGTCCAGAGGAAACTCGCTCTGAGAACTGAAACAGAAACAAAGGATTAATACGACTGCAATACTAATACTGTGTACTACTGTCTACTGCTATGTACTACTACTACAACAACCGATACTGTAACTATAAGTACTATTACTGCACATACAACACTCGCTCATGTTGTTCGTAGATACAGACGTCATGTTTGAAACAGAATTATTGATATCGTTTTCTACTAAATAAATAATATATAATAATATAATAAATAAATACAAAGACATGGGGAGGAGCAAAGTGGTTCAACAGCCCATAAACACATCAATAACAGAGCTAGCTAACGCTACGTCTGCCGTTTGTTTTGCTTCTACTGAACAATCTGCTGAATAAACCTCCATAAGGGCCTTTTGAGCAGAATGTATACTGCTCTAATAAACAACTAAACTAAACTAAACTAAACTAAGGACCTGATGTAGACTTGACTTTATTCATGTGTGATGAATATTCCACCAGAACACTACTATATAGTAGTATTATAGTATTATAGTATTATTATAGTAGTATTATAGTATTATAGTAGTATTATAGTAGTATTATAGTATTATTATAGTAGTATTATAGTATTATAGTAGTATTATAGTAGTATTATAGTATTATAGTAGTATTATAGTATTATAGTAGTAGTAACAGTAGTAGTAACAGTAGTAGTAACAGTAGTAGTAATAGCAGTAGTAACAGTAGTAGTAACAGTAGTAGTAATAGTAGTAGTAACAGTAGTAGTAATAGTAGTAGTAACAGTAGTAACAGTAGTAGTAATAGTAGTAGTAACAGTAGTAGTAATAGTAGTAGTAACAGTAGTAGTAACAGTAGTAGTAATAGTAGTAGTAACAGTAGTAGTAACAGTAGTAGTAATAGCAGTAGTAACAGTAGTAGTAACAGTAGTAGTAACAGTAGTAGTAACAGTAGTAGTAATAGTAGTAGTAACAGTAGTAGTAACAGTAGTAGTAACAGCAGTAGTAATAGTAGTAGTAATAGCAGTAGTAACAGTAGTAGTAATAGCAGTAGTAATAGTAGTAGTAATATTAGTAGTAACAGTAGTAGTAATAGTAGTAGTAATAGCAGTAGTAACAGTAGTAGTAACAGCAGTAGTAGTAGCAGTAGTAATAGTAGTAGTAACAGCAGTAGTAACAGCAGTAGTAACAGTAGTAGTAACAGTAGTAGTAATAGTAGTAGTAACAGTAGTAGTAACAGTAGTAGTAATAGTAGTAGTAACAGCAGTAGTAGTAGCAGTAGTAATAGTAGTAGTAACAGCAGTAGTAACAGCAGTAGTAACAGTAGTAGTAACAGTAGTAGTAATAGTAGTAGTAACAGTAGTAGTAACAGTAGTAGTAATAGCAGTAGTAATAGCAGTAGTAACAGTAGTAGTAATAGTAGTAGTAGCAGTAGTAGTAACAGTAGTAGTAACAGCAGTGGTAACAGTAGTAGTAACAGTAGTAGTAACAGTAGTAGTAGTAGTAGTAACAGTAGTAGTAACAGCAGTGGTAACAGTAGTAGTAACAGTAGTAGTAGTAGTAGTAGTAGTAACAGCAGTAGTAACAGTAGTAGTAGTAGTAGTAGTAATAGTAGTAGTAGTAGTAGTAGTAGTAACAGTAGTAGTAACAGTAGTAGTAACAGTAGTAGTAATAGTAGTAGTAGCAGTAGTAGTAACAGCAGTGGTAACAGTAGTAGTAACAGTAGTAGTAATAGTAGTAGTAGCAGTAGTAGTAACAGTAGTAGTAGTAACAGTAGTAGTAGTAACAGTAGTAGTAACAGTAGTAGTAACAGTAGTAGTAGTAACAGTAGTAGTAACAGTAGTAGTAACAGTAGTAGTAGTAGTAGCAGTAGTAGTAACAGTAGTAGTAGTAGTAGTAGTAGTAGTAGTAGTAGTAACAGCAGTGGTAACAGTAGTAGTAACAGTAGTAGTAACAGCAGTATTAACAGTAGTAGTAGTAGTAATAGTAGTAGTAGTAATAGTAGTAGTAGCAGTAGTAGTAACAGCAGTGGTAACAGTAGTAGTAACAGTAGTAGTAATAGTAGTAGTAGCAGTAGTAGTAATAGTAGTAGTAGTAACAGTAGTAGTAACAGTAGTAGTAACAGTAGTAGTAGTAACAGTAGTAGTAACAGTAGTAGTAACAGTAGTAGTAACAGCAGTGGTAACAGTAGTAGTAACAGTAGTAGTAATAGTAGTAGTAGCAGTAGTAGTAACAGTAGTAGTAGTAACAGTAGTAGTAGTAACAGTAGTAGTAATAGCAGTAGTAACAGTAGTAGTAACAGTAAAGTACTCACACAGCGATGCTCCAGGAGTTGGTAAAGAACGTTTTGAAAATCGTCTAATTTCCGGTCGTCCCACGAGACTCCGCCCACGCCCAGATCTGGTTGGTGCAGGTCGAATACATTCCCCGCCCCCTGCAGCGCCTCGTAGACCAATTGCAGCGAAGATGAACACTGGGGACCAATCAGAGCAGAGCGTTGGTTCAGTGTTGAGGGAAACGTTTAACAAAAGTAATGAGTTACTGTAACTAAGTAAAGTTACTGACACAAATAATACTTTAGTTACAATTAAGTAACGTTACTGATACAAATAATACTTGAGTTACAAAGTAACTGGAGGAATGGTTGGTGTTGAACGTCTGTAACTGATGTCAAAACAAAACTCAGAGAATCTGTGACTGCCCTTTTGCTCAGTGGCATAATTACTATTTTCACTTTCTATTTGACCAAAAGTAACTCAGAAGTAACTCAGAAGTAACGCAGAAGTAACTCTGAAGTAACTCAGAAGTAACTCAGAAGTAACTCAGAAGTAACTGAGAAGTACCTCAGAAGTAACTCTGAAGTAACTCTGAAGTAACTCTGAAGTAACTCAGAAGTAACTCAGAAGTAACTCAGAAGTAACTCTGAAGTAACTCAGAAGTAACTGAGAAGTACCTCAGAAGTAACTCAGAAGTAACTCAGAAGTAACTCAGAAGTAACTCTGAAGTAACTCTGAAGTAACTCAGAAGTAACTCTGAAGTAACTCTGAAGTACCTCAGAAGTAACTCTGAAGTACCTCAGAAGTAACTGAGAAGTAACTTAGAAGTAACTCAGCTACACAAACATATTACATAGTAATGTAGGATATATGATCATGTTAAAGGAACTCGCCCACACTGGTCATAAGTGACAAACCTAAAGTGTCGTGAAGCGAAACATCAGCGACACAAACGCCGTCGCCGCGGTTTCAGAAACTTTATTTAGACCCCGCCCCCGCAGGAGGGCGTGGCGTTTGGGCCGTACCTGGCTGTGATTGGCCGAGATGTTCCTGGGCAGAGTCACGTTGTTGTTGTAGAAATGACACGTGGCGGGAAACGTCGACCCCTGCAGGACACACACGGGATTACATTATTCATCACATCAGTAACAGTAGAAGTATTTGTAAACAGTAGTAGTTGTAGTAGTAGTTGTAGTAGTAGTTATAGTAGTAGTTATAGTAGTAGTTATAGTAGTAGTTGTAGTAGTAGTTGTAGTAGTAGTTGTAGTAGTAGTTGTAGTAGTAGTTGTAGTAGTAGTTGTAGTAGTAGTATAAGCAGCAGTTATAGTAGTAGTTGTAGTAGTAGTAGTTGTAGTAGTAGTAACAGTAGCAGTAGTAGTAGTTGTAGTAGTAACAGTAGTAGTAGTAGTTGTAGTAGTAGTTATAGTAGTAGTTATAGTAGTAGTTGTAGTAGTAGTTGTAGTAGTAGTTGTAGTAGTAGTTATAGTAGTAGTTGTAGTAGTAGTAGTTGTAGTAGTAGTTGTAGTAGTAGTTATAGTAGTAGTTGTAGTAGTAGTTGTAGTAGTAGTTATAGTAGTAGTTATAGTAGTAGTTATAGTAGTAGTTGTAGTAGTAGTTGTAGTAGTAGTTATAGTAGTAGTTATAGTAGTAGTTATAGTAGTAGTTGTAGTAGTAGTTGTAGTAGTAGTTGTAGTAGTAGTTGTAGTAGTAGTTATAGTAGTAGTTGTAGTAGTAGTTGTAGTAGTAGTTGTAGTAGTAGTTGTAGTAGTAGTTATAGTAGTAGTTGTAGTAGTAGTTATAGTAGTAGTTGTAGTAGTAGTTATAGTAGTAGTTGTAGTAGTAGTTGTAGTAGTAGTTGTAGTAGTAGTTGTAGTAGTAGTTATAGTAGTAGTTATAGTAGTAGTTGTAGTAGTAGTAGTTGTAGTAGTAGTAACAGTAGCAGTAGTAGTAGTTGTAGTAGTAACAGTAGTAGTAGTAGTTGTAGTAGTAGTTATAGTAGTAGTTATAGTAGTAGTTGTAGTAGTAGTTGTAGTAGTAGTTGTAGTAGTAGTTATAGTAGTAGTTGTAGTAGTAGTTGTAGTAGCAGTTGTAGTAGTAGTTGTAGTAGTAGTAGTTGTAGTAGTAGTTGTAGTAGTAGTTGTAGTAGTAGTTATAGTAGTAGTTGTAGTAGTAGTTGTAGTAGTAGTTGTAGTAGTAGTTGTAGTAGTAGTAGTTGTAGTAGTAGTTGTAGTAGTAGTTGTAGTAGTAGTTATAGTAGTAGTTATAGTAGTAGTTGTAGTAGTAGTTGTAGTAGTAGTTATAGTAGTAGTTGTAGTAGTAGTTGTAGTAGTAGTTGTAGTAGTAGTTATAGTAGTAGTTGTAGTAGTAGTTATAGTAGTAGTTGTAGTAGTAGTTATAGTAGTAGTTGTAGTAGTAGTTGTAGTAGTAGTTATAGTAGTAGTTATAGTAGTAGTTGTAGTAGTAGTTGTAGTAGTAGTTATAGTAGTAGTTATAGTAGTAGTTGTAGTAGTAGTTATAGTAGTAGTTGTAGTAGTAGTTGTAGTAGTAGTAGTTGTAGTAGTAGTTGTAGTAGTAGTTATAGTAGTAGTTGTAGTAGTAGTTGTAGTAGTAGTTATAGTAGTAGTTGTAGTAGTAGTTGTAGTAGTAGTTATAGTAGTAGTTATAGTAGTAGTTGTAGTAGTAGTTCTAGTAGTAGTATATTTGTAAACAGTAGTACCACGTTTCTCAGCAGACTCAGCGCCTCCAGGATGGCGTCTCCGGGGGGCGGGCACCTGTTGCCGTGGAGACGAGGCCGAGCGTCGCCGTGGGAACAGGTCAGAGCCAGCAGCATCAGCATCACAGCTCCAGCAGGGGGCGCCGTCTTCATCATCTGACCAGAGGAAACAAATAGACACCGTCAGAGACTTTGTTTGTTTCTGTTTGTTTGTGAGGAGTTTGTTTCTAAGTGTCAGTCCGTCTGTGCAGAGAGAGGACCCCCCCCCCCCTTAGATGACCCCCCCCCGAGACTCCCCCGGGCCGCTCTGTCCTTGAGCCCGTCCTCACTCCTCCACAGTAAATCTCTGAGGCCTCGGTTCCTCCTGAAGGCCCAGAATGTCCCGTATTTGTTACAGAGACTTGTTTAGTTTAAAATAAGGATATTTATGGTTCAGTCCGAGGCTGAGAAGTTTAAAGTGTGAGAAAATGCATTTGTAGAAAATGGCTTTGAAACGACAATGACATTGAGCAGTGAAATAACGAAAGATGGAAAAGTTGGAAAATAATGGAAGTGTAAATGTTCGACTAATTTGGCCCAAAACCTGCACAAAGAAAACCAGTTTGGTCCAAACGCTGGACAGACGGTTCTTACAGCAGGAGAGAGGAACATGAAGTTCTCTAAGCAGGAGGATCTGATCATCTTCAGAGATGTTGCTGCAGTGATGAACACCTCCCTGTTGCTAGTGGTCGTCGTGATGCAGCCCTGGTCACATGACCCTGAACTCTATTCAATATGAACAAAGCCTGGGGGTCACATGGTCTCACCACCTGACCTTCAGCCGGCCAGGACACCTGAGGGTGAGGTTTCTTTCTGCTGAATCGGCTTCTGACTCATCTGCTCCTTCAGCTCGGACCAAACTCTGAGCTGGAGCTCCTTCACGACCTTCAGAGGAGGATCAGGGCCAGAGGAGCTTCTGTTTGAGCTGAAGTGAAACTCTGAGTCAGACCGAAAGTGATCAGAAACATCACAAACGTAAAAAAGACCGCTCTGACTCAAACATCTGAAACATCTGCGGCTGATGGTGAATATTAAAGAGCAAACCACAGTTCCTGCCAGTCAGAGGAGACGAGGAGCTGAGTCACTTGAACATCTGGAACATCTCCACCGTCTATTAAAGACGTAACCACAGGAGGAGCGTGAACGCCTGAACATCTCGCTCTGGCTGTTTTTCCGTTGTCGACCTTCACTGTGAAGGAACTCTTCTCTGACCTTCTCCTCCGTGAGCTTCACCACATCGTCATGGAAACGCTTTCAGAGACGAGGACCTGATGAAGCTCACGGAGGAAAGAGTTTCCAAACGTTAGCGTGATCTGGCGTCGCGCTGAGTCAGATCATCAGCGCCGCTCCGAGGGGCGGGGCCTCGCCGTGCGGGTAACGAGATCGCGGAAAACGTCGTCACGGAAACGTAACCCTAGCGTTCCTCAGGTCAAAGGTCGACGATGACGAGACTTTCAGACAAAACACAAACTAAAGATTCACTTTAAAGGTTTCGCCTCGGACTTTTTTCTTCTCTAACCTGATTTATTGAGATTGAATTTAAAAAAACGAACCCAGGTCTGAAAAAGTCTGACAAAATAAACCCAACATTAAACCTGAACAGTTTTCAGTTTGTCGCCGAAAATATCAGGAACAAAAATAAATAAATAAAACGTCTTATTTTTAATTGAAAAATAATGTGACTGAAAAATGTACTAAATGTTTCTAAAATTTATTTTTTTATTAACAATTTATTTTTTTATTAACAAAAGAAAGTCAAAGTTTTTCTTTGACTTCCTTTTTAAATGAACATTAAGTAAATACAAAGACCCAACAGAGTAAAGAGCAAAGCCAGGATTAAAGCCTGAGTGAGATGTTCTACAGACTTTTCAAGCCTTTTGACTCGATCCCTTTAGTTTGAGAGAAAAACGTCACTCACCTCAGCTGCGGTCAGTGACGGCGAGGTCGATGGTTCGGTCTCAGGTTCGACTCTGCTGGATCTGGTCTTCAGTCTCTGGTCTTCAGTCTCTGGTCTTCAGCCTCTAGTCTCCAGCCTGTGGTCTTTAGTCTCTGGTCTTCAGTCTCTGGTCTTCAGTCTCTGGTCTTCAGTCTCTGGTCTTCAGTCTCTGGTCTTCAGCCTGTGGTCTTCAGTCTCTGGTCTTCAGCCTCTGGTCTCCAGCCTGTGGTCTTCAGTCTCTGGTCTTCAGTCTCTGGTCTTCAGCCTCTGGTCTTCAGTCTCTGGTCTTCAGCCTCTGGTCTTCAGCCTCTGGTCTTTAGTCTCTGGTCTTCAGCCTCTGGTCTTCAGCCTCTGGTCTTCAGTCTCTGGTCTTCAGCGTCTGGTCTTCAGCCTCTGGTCTTTAGTCTCTGGTCTTCAGCCTCTGGTCTTTAGTCTCTGGTCTTCAGTCTCTGGTCTTCAGCGTCTGGTCTTCAGCCTCTGGTCTTCAGCCTCTGGTCTCCAGTGAGTTTATAAATGCTTCATCCTGAGCTTCTGTCTTTCTTAAATCCTGCATCGATGGAAACTGAAACTCCTTTTTCACTTTTCACTCTTAGGATTTTTTTTTTCTGAATTTCATTTTTCCTCGAGTTCAAACTGACAAAAGTCCGGGTTGTCGAGGAAACCACAGCCCCCCCCCCCCCCCCCCCCACGCCCTCCCCTCTGACGTGTGGCGCGGGTTCGATTCCACAGCAGCAGGAAGCTGTGGGAGGGCATCAGGGCTAAACTTTACACACTTTAGAAACAGATCAGTCCAGGGGTGAAATAAACACAGAAACCACAACAGTCACACATGGAAAACAACACAAGTGAATGTGCTCCAGTTCAGCTTTACCCAAATCTAAAAGCTTCTGGACTGGAGAACAGGGTAACGCTTCATTTGAAAGCTAAGACCGACTAAACTGTTCTCAACTCTTTTGTCACGTTTTTTGTCTTTTTTTAAAATGTTTTATTGTTGCTTTTCTGGTCCGTTTTCAGCTCTATTTTGACCAGAAGCTTTTAGATTTGGGTAAAGCCAAACTGGAGAGAATGTGCTCAGATCAGGTGGAGGTTAAGAGGTTCATTTCTGTTTTCATAATCAGTGTCTCTCCTCACAAACCAAAACATAAAGATTAGAAACACCTCACACACATGTTCAATGTGAAAGTATCTAAGTATCAGATTACTGTACTGAACAAAGTAACGGAATAGTAACTAAATACACTTTACTCGAGTATTCAGTAACTAAATACAGTCACTGATTTTTTACCATTTGTTCGATGACAAAATCTAAATAACGTTATTATGAATCTGTTCAAACGGATTCTGGATCTGGGTTAGTTTCAAAATAATACATTTAAAAATAAATTAAAAGTAAATTTTGTTTTTTTTCTTAAATCTCAATAAATCAGGTTAGAAATTAAAGATAAAAAAAGCACTTAAATGTTGTCCAGTGAAGTTAAAGCGACTAAAGTGGAGACGTTAAAGTCGCACTAATGAGGAAAAGGAGCTCGAAAAGACGATTCCACAAATATATCTGAGTCAGTGAATAATGTTGTGTTTTTGTGTTGTTGTGTTTTTGTGTTTTTGTGTTGTTGTGTTGTGTTTTTGTGTTGTTGTGTTTTTGTGTTGTTGTGTTGTGTTTTTGTGTTGTTGTGTTGTTGTGTTGTGTTTTTGTGTTGTTGTGTTGTTGTGTTGTGTTTTTGTGTTGTTGTGTTGTTGTGTTGTTGTGTTTTTGTGTTGTTGTGTTGTGTTTTTGTGTTGTTGTGTTTTTGTGTTGTTGTGTTGTGTTTTTGTGTTGTTGTGTTTTTGTGTTTTTGTGTTGTTGTGTTGTGTTTTTGTGTTGTGTTTTTGTGTTGTTGTGTTGTGTTTTTGTGTTGTTGTGTTTTTGTGTTTTTGTGTTGTTGTGTTGTGTTTTTGTGTTGTGTTTTTGTGTTGTTGTGTTGTGTTTTTGTGTTGTGTTTTTGTGTTGTGTTTTTGTGTTGTTGTGTTGTGTTTTTGTGTTGTGTTTTTGTGTTTTTGTGTTTTTGTGTTGTTGTTTTTTGTTGTTGTGTTGTGTTTTTGTGTTGTTGTGTTTTTGTGTTGTTGTGTTGTGTTTTTGTGTTGTTGTGTTGTGTTTTTGTGTTGTGTTTTTGTGTTGTGTTTTTGTGTTTTTGTGTTGTTGTTTTTTGTTGTTGTGTTGTGTTTTTGTGTTGTGTTTTTGTGTTGTGTTTTTGTGTTTTTGTGTTTTTGTGTTTTTGTGTTGTTGTGTTTTTGTGTTGTTGTGTTGTGTTTTTGTGTTTTTGTGTTGTGTTTTTGTGTTGTTGTTTTTTGTTGTTGTGTTGTGTTTTTGTGTTTTTGTGTTGTTGTGTTTTTGTGTTGTTGTGTTTTTGTGTTGTTGTGTTGTGTTTTTGTGTTGTGTTGTGTTTTTGTGTTGTTGTGTTTTTGTGTTGTTGTGTTTTTGTGTTGTTATGTTGTTGTGTTTTTGTGTTTTTGTGTTGTGTTGTGTTTTTGTGTTGTTGTGTTTTTGTGTTGTTGTGTTTTTGTGTTGTTATGTTGTTGTGTTTTTGTGTTTTTGTGTTGTGTTGTGTTTTTGTGTTGTTGTGTTTTTGTGTTGTGTTTTTGTGTTGTTATGTTGTTGTGTTTTTGTGTTTTTGTGTTGTTGTGTTGTGTTGTTGTGTTGTTGTGAAGCTCAGGTTTGTTTCAGGTCAAGTTTAAATCTGTGTCGTTATTAAAACCATAATCCTCTGCATCGACGGAGCTGCAGCAGTGCATTGTGGGAGCTGCAGTCTTTCTGAGGCGCCAGTGGATGATGTCACTTCCTGTGAGTCTGGAAATAGAAACAGAAACAAGAGTTTGAGGAAAACGAAACGTTCACAATAAAACCATGACTTTCACAATAAAACAACTTTCACTCTGAGGCGGAAATAATGACAGAGAATACTACAGAAAATACTACAGAAAATACTACAGAAAATACTACAGAAAATACTACAGCGATGACAAAGTACTGCAGTAACAGCCGGGGAAAGTACTGCAGTGAAACTAATGGAAGTGTGTTATTACTTTAAGACACGAAACACTAAACTAAGTGTTTTAGCAGCCACAATATTTAACCCCTTAACCCCCACCTGAACCAGGGACAGTTCGGCTTTATCCAAATCTAAAAGCGTCTTGAAAAAGTGTCAACAACGCGACGATGACGGGGATGAAACAAACCTGTGCTGGAAAAGTAACAATAACAACATGTGAAAAGTGAAACAAAAAACAACACACCTCAAATCTGTGGCACAGACCCAGAGACATAACCAAAAGGATCAGTTCTGTGGGTCTGAGTTAACCCAATACGGCTTTATCCAAATCTAAAAGCTTCTTCCAGCCTATAGGCCAGAGTAACGGCTCATTTGAAAGCTAAGACCTTCATAAGTGATCTCAGAGGTTTCCTCATGTTGCCCAGTTGCCCAGTTGTCGTCACAGTTTGTTGTTGCTTTTTCCTCATTATGGTAAATTTGTTCTTCTGATGTTCAGCTGGAGCTTCTTCCCGAGCTCCTAAAATGAGCCACAGACACTTTTATTAAAAACAAAAAACACCCCACAGTGTAAACAGTCAAATGTGGTTTGTATATTTTACTGCACAAAGTACTTGTAACTGAGGTGAAAATTCTGCCCATCCCTGTATTTTTGCCTAAGCCAATCACGGTTGGCTGTACCTATGACATCACCGCTTGTTCCTTATTTATTTATTCGTAAACTCTCAGGACTCTTCAAACTGTGGAACTGCTAAGCCTTGTTGTGCTAGCCGTAGCATTAGCATTAACTCACCTGTTAGCATTAGCCTAGCCGTTCTCTGTGTATTTGTATGGGTCCTGTTTCTACCGAAGTTGTGACTGTTAAAGGAATCGCTATGAAGTCAAATGTTCATGTTTGATGTTTATGGAAGCATGTTGTGTTTGTTTAGTGATGTTTTACATGTTTTACACTAGTCTGTAGTTTTAAGTACCTGAAGTAAATGTGCAATGGAACTGTGTGATCTGCTAAATAATGCGGCACATATTATTTCGCGCTTAATGAATGTAAACGATTATGTTTCTATTGTTAAATGTTGAAATTAATATAGTACAGTTAGTGCTATTTACACTGAAGCTAATGATGATAATGGACTGTGCACACTGAAGCTAATGATAATAATGGACTGTGTTCACTGAAGCTAATGATAATAATGGACTGTGCACACTGAAGCTAATGATAATAATGGACTGTGTTCACTGAAGCTAATGATAATAATGGACTGTGCACACTGAAGCTAATGATAATAATGGACTGTTCACACTGAAGCTAATGATAATAATGGACTGTTCACACTGAAGCTAATGATAATAATGGACTGTTCACACTGAAGCTAATGATAATAATGGACTGTGCACACTGAAGCTAATGATAATAATGGACTGTGCACACTGAAGCTAATGATAATAATGGACTGTGTTCACTGAAGCTAATGATAATAATGGACTGTTCACACTGAAGCTAATGATAATAATGGACTGTTCACACTGAAGCTAATGATAATAATGGACTGTTCACACTGAAGCTAATGATAATAATGGACTGTGCACACTGAAGCTAATGATAATAATGGACTGTTCACACTGAAGCTAATGATAATAATGGACTGTTCACACTGAAGCTAATGATAATAATGGACTGTGCACACTGAAGCTAATGATAATAATGGACTGTTCACACTGAAGCTAATGATAATAATGGACTGTTCACACTGAAGCTAATGATAATAATGGACTGTGCTCACTGAAGCTAATGATGATAATGGGTTGTGCACACTGAAGCTAATGATGATAATGGGCTGTGTTCACTGAAGCTAATGATGATAATGGACTGTGCTCACTGAAGCTAATGATGATAATGGACTGTGCACACTGAAGCTAATGATGATAATGGACTGTGCACACTGAAGCTAATGATGATAATGGACTGTGTTCACTGAAGCTAATGATAATAATGGACTGTGCACACTGAAGCTAATGATAATAATGGACTGTGCACACTGAAGCTAATGATGATAATGGACTGTTCACACTGAAGCTAATGATAATAATGGACTGTTCACACTGAAGCTAATGATAATAATGGACTGTGCACACTGAAGCTAATGATGATAATGGGCTGTGCACACTGAAGCTAATGATGATAATGGACTGTGCACACTGAAGCTAATGATGATAATGGGCTGTGCACACTGAAGCTAATGATGATAACGGACTGTGCACACTGAAGCTAATGATGATAATGGACTGTGCACACTGAAGCTAATGATAATAATGGGCTGTGCACACTGAAGCTAATGATAATAATGGACTGTGCACACTGAAGCTAATGATGATAATGGACTGTGCACACTGAAGCTAATGATAATAATGGACTGTGCACACTGAAGCTAATGATAATGGACTGTGCACACTGAAGCTAATGATGATAATGGACTGTGCACACTGAAGCTAATGATAACGGACTGTGCACACTGAAGCTAATGATAATAATGGGTTGTGCACACTGAAGCTAATGATAATAATGGACTGTGCACACTGAAGCTAATGATGATAATGGACTGTGCACACTGAAGCTAATGATAATAATGGGTTGTGCACACTGAAGCTAATGATGATAATGGGTTGTGCACACTGAAGCTAATGATGATAATGGACTGTGCACACTGAAGCTAATGATAATAATGGGTTGTGCACACTGAAGCTAATGATAATAATGGGTTGTGCACACTGAAGCTAATGATGATAATGGACTGTGCACACTGAAGCTAATGATGATAATGGGTTGTGCACACTGAAGCTAATGATGATAATGGACTGTGCACACTGAAGCTAATGATAATAATGGGTTGTGCACACTGAAGCTAATGATAATAATGGGTTGTGCACACTGAAGCTAATGATGATAATGGACTGTGCACACTGAAGCTAATGATGATAATGGACTGTGCACACTGAAGCTAATGATGATAATGGGTTGTGCACACTGAAGCTAATGATAATAATGGGTTGTGCACACTGAAGCTAATGATGATAATGGACTGTGCACACTGAAGCTAATGATGATAATGGACTGTGCACACTGAAGCTAATGATGATAATGGACTGTGCACACTGAAGCTAATGATAATAATGGGTTGTGCACACTGAAGCTAATGATAACGGACTGTGCACACTGAAGCTAATGATAATAATGGGCTGTGCACACTGAAGCTAATGATGATAATGGGCTGTGCACACTGAAGCTAATGATGATAATCGACTGTGCACACTGAAGCTAATGATGATAATGGACTGTGCACACTGAAGCTAATGATGATAATGGACTGTGCACACTGAAGCTAATGATGATAATGGACTGTGCACACTGAAGCTAATGATGATAATGGGCTGTGCACACTGAAGCTAATGATAATAATGGGCTGTGCACACTGAAGCTAATGATGATAATGGATTGTGCACACTGAAGCTAATGATAATAATGGACTGTGCACACTGAAGCTAATGATGATAATGGGCTGTGCACACTGAAGCTAATGATAATAATGGGTTGTGCACACTGAAGCTAATGATGATAATGGACTGTGCACACTGAAGCTAATGATGATAATGGACTGTGCACACTGAAGCTAATGATGATAATGGACTGTGCACACTGAAGCTAATGATAATAATGGGTTGTGCACACTGAAGCTAATGATAACGGACTGTGCACACTGAAGCTAATGATAATAATGGGCTGTGCACACTGAAGCTAATGATGATAATGGGCTGTGCACACTGAAGCTAATGATGATAATCGACTGTGCACACTGAAGCTAATGATGATAATGGACTGTGCACACTGAAGCTAATGATGATAATGGACTGTGCACACTGAAGCTAATGATGATAATGGACTGTGCACACTGAAGCTAATGATGATAATGGGCTGTGCACACTGAAGCTAATGATAATAATGGGCTGTGCACACTGAAGCTAATGATAATAATGGACTGTTCACACTGAAGCTAATGATGATAATGGACTGTGCACACTGAAGCTAATGATGATAATGGACTGTGCACACTGAAGCTAATGATAATAATGGACTGTGCACACTGAAGCTAATGATGATAATGGGCTGTGCACACTGAAGCTAATGATGATAATGGACTGTTCACACTGAAGCTAATGATGATAATGGACTGTGCACACTGAAGCTAATGATGATAATGGACTGTGCACACTGAAGCTAATGATAATAATGGACTGTGCACACTGAAGCTAATGATGATAATGGGCTGTGCACACTGAAGCTAATGATGATAATGGACTGTTCACACTGAAGCTAATGATGATAATGGACTGTGCACACTGAAGCTAATGATAATAATGGGCTGTGCACACTGAAGCTAATGATAATAATGGACTGTGCACACTGAAGCTAATGATGATAATGGACTGTTCACACTGAAGCTAATGATGATAATGGACTGTGCACACTGAAGCTAATGATAATAATGGGCTGTGCACACTGAAGCTAATGATAATAATGGACTGTGCACACTGAAGCTAATGATGATAATGGACTGTGCACACTGAAGCTAATGATGATAATGGACTGTGCACACTGAAGCTAATGATGATAATGGGCTGTGCACACTGAAGCTAATGATAATAATGGACATTATGATTTTCTGGTACTGCTCTGTTGGCCGGGTTCCCAGGATTCGATGGTGAGCTATGAACGAGGCCTAGCTTAAAGCATGTGTGCCGATGCATCACTCTCTCCTACCAGTAGGGGCCTCTCTTTCCCCCTTGCCCACCACACACACTCGAGTCTCCCTATCACGAACTCTCACTTAATCCCCCTGGACAATATCAATAAACCCAGACGTGGGTTCTTCCAGTGAACTGTGGGCGGGGCTTGGGTTTTTGGTTCACGAGGACTTTTTATTGCAGACCATTTGTTATTTCTATTAAGTTTTCCCTACTAGAGCCGAGTCTAAATCTTCTGACACTGGTCTATATGAGCCTTTACTGTTTGACTCAACACTTTTTACAACAAATACCACAAGGAAACTATCGGTGTGGACATTGCGCTCAATGCAATTTCACACAAAAAAACAACATCCATCGTCCCAGATCAGGTAAAACATCTCAAATTAAAGGAACAATTAGCTGCAATACAAAACATGTAATCTACCTGCTCAAATGCCCCTGTGGGTTCTGCTACATTGGAAAGACCACCAGACCTTTAAAAACTCAGATTTCGGAGCATCGCTCCAACATACGGAACCATGATTCTAAAAGTCCAGTAGCAGTTCATTTCACCAAAGCGTTGCATAATGTCAGCACACTGAGATATGTTGGTATCGAACAGAGGTGGCGATATCAACTCACTCCTACTGAGAAGGGAGGCCCTCTGGATTTACACACGGGATACATTGAGCCCAAGAGGACTCAATGAAGAGTCTGATGTGCGCCCTTTTTTATAAACCTTTTGTATTTAACCTTCCATGTATTGTTTATATTGTTTATTTTGATAGTCTTGGTCTGTGTCTGTGTCGTCCTGCTTTCCCTTCCTCCTGTTGATCGCCCCGCCCTGATGTGTTTCACCTGTGCCCCGTTTCCTCATGTATTTATACCCCTGTGTTTGTGGGATCATTGTCGTTCATGTGTGTGTCTTGGTCCTCGGATGTCCTCGGTTCCCGGTTCCCTCGTGAGTTCACCTGTTTTGTTTCCCTGCTGTTTTATACTTGGACTTTACCATTAAATTTAAGTTTGGCTTGGAGCTGCTCTGCATTTGTATGCATTAATATGCACACCTCATTAATATGCACACAGCCTCATTGATATGCACACAGCCTCATTAATATGCACGCAGCCTCATTAATATGCACACCTCATTAATATGCACACCTCATTAATATGCACGCATATAGGGCTGAACAGACATTTTTTCTTGTTCGGGTTAGTTAGTAACTAACCCTTAGTCAATATAACCTTTGACTTTGACCATATTTAAGTCACCTTTGGTTTGTGACTTATTTATCCAAATATATAATTTCACGTTTGTTATTTTCAGACTGACGGCCGCTAGAGGGCGCTCTAGGCTTGTGCACCAGTATCTGTTCCTCTGAACACAAGTGGTGACATATTCAGCTGGAAACAGTAATGGAGCAGAAGGGAAGTTTGGAGAGGGAGAACCTGGGGGGCTGGAGGAGGAAGGAGTTCAGAGCTCGGCTCCCCATCGTTGCTCAGCAGGTTCTCCTTCAGGAGAACGTCCAAACATCGTGACGGTTCATTTATAATGTTTCTACTGAACTCATTTCCAGATACAATAATTATTGAAAACAATGGAATCTAGTCACAAAATCCATGTATCCAGTTGTTTGAATGTTTTTATTATTTGTTTCTTTGGAATCATTTAGTGAAGAAGAAGAACCTGAAAAGATAAAAACACACGATTGTCGTTTATAATGTTTTATAATAGATACAAAATATTGCACTATTTTCCCTCCGGTCTGATGGTCACGACATTTATGAACCACACAGACTTTTGTTACCCCTCCGTTACCCCGCCGGTGTGTAGGGCCGCAGTGTGTAGGGCCGCCGGTGTGTAGGGCCGCCGGTGTGTAGGGCCGCGGTGTGTAGGGCCGCGGGTGTGTAGGGCCGCGGGTGTGTAGGGCCGCGGGTGTGTAGGGCCGCGGGTGTGTAGGGCCGCGGGTGTGTAGGGCCGCCGGTGTGTAGGGCCGCGGGTGTGTAGGGCCGCGGGTGTGTAGGGCCGCGGGTGTGTAGGGCCGCGGGTGTGTAGGGCCGCGGGTGTGTAGGGCCGCGGGTGTGTAGGGCCGCGGGTGTGTAGGGCCGCGGGTGTGTAGGGCCGCGGGTGTGTAGGGCCGCGGGTGTGTAGGGCCGCCGGTGTGTAGGGCCGCGGGTGTGTAGGGCCGCCGGTGTGTAGGGCCGCTGGTGTGTAGGGCCGCCGGTGTGTCAGGTACACAATGTTTAGTAATAACAATAATACACTATGTGCTTCGCAGGAAAAAAAAAGAAACACGCTACACGCTGGCATTGACTGGGACGGAAAGGGGCAGAGCTGAGTTGGGGGGGGGGGGGTCAGCATCACGTTAAAGCCACGCCTCGCTATGGAGGTGCCGGTGGAATGTCCTACACAGGGTCACACACACACAAGCTAATGAGTGGTTTAGGATGGAGGGCTGATATAGAGGGTTAGTTTTGGAACATATTATTATATTTACTCTGAGTACGTTAGGGGGTTTTTTAGGGGTTTTTAGGGGTTTTTTAGGGGGTTTTAAGGGTTCAGCGATATCTGGACTCCTGACTCAGGCTTCGCTCACAGGCTACAGGACAAGACGCCCGGTCACGTTAACGGTCCACTCCAGAATCGTTCTGAACATAACGTGAAGGGCAGATAAAGTACAGGCACACAAACACTGGTCGGCTGTTTCTCCCTCTACGGAGAGAAGACGAGGACAAAAGAGGACGGTGGACGGAGGTCTGGGCTTCACTTCCTCTGAAGTCTCCAGCTGGTTCTTCTGCTCTGGAACTTTGTAACTGGAACGACGGCGATAAAAGCCTTTCCTAGAGACGACTTCCATCTCCAGTGTTGCTTTGGCTTTTGTGGATATTAAAAATATGTGAGATAGTCGTCCGTCCAGACCCCTCGTTGATGGAAAAACAGGCAGAGAGAAAAGTGTCGTTCTTCAGGCATTTTATTGCAGGAGAGTGGTCACATTACAGATGTCCTACACGTCTGAGGACGTCTCTGCAGAACGTTCCTCATAATCTCCAAGTGTAGCCCCTCCCCTGAGCACATCACACATGCATCCCAGCACACAGAACATTCCTCAGCTTAGAGAACATCCAGAGACTATATGCTAAAATACAGATGAAAGCTTTTTATTACCCCTCCTAAACCAGGATGTCCCCTGGGGGAAGTAGCCCCCTCAAGCACAGAGGCTCTGAGATCTCCCCGGCCCCAGTAGAACTAAAGATGCTGGACCAGCCTGCAACAGGAATACACAATCAGTCGGGGGCTATCAAACCAGTCATTTTTATCTCTACACTTTATCCAAATATCTCTTCTCCTGTGACACAGAAGAACCCGGTCCTTACACCTTCACTATCTGTGTCGCGTCTTCCTCTCTCCTCCCTTTGGCCTACTTTCTTAGCTTTTCGGTGGGGGGGGGAGTTCTCCCCCTTCGGATGGACCACAGCGGTTTGAACGTTTTGGGCCGGGCGCCAGCTGCTAATTCCCCCTGGAATGCGTTTCCTGGCATGGTGAGTCACACGGCCTTCAAGGAGATGGGTCTGTGATGGGATGGTAGATACGCTCACACGGAGGTTAGCTGCCCTAGCTGCAGGAAGAAGGATTACAACCAGGGTCGCCCCCACACCAAAAACAAGCCAACACAATGACCAAACCCAGACGGGGCCAGTTCCAAATAGGCCGTGTTCAAACCTCCACGCCCGATCCCCAATGAAGGGTAGACTGATGTGAGGTCCCACAGAGGAGGACAGTCAGAAAATGAGGTGAGGAACAGCGAGGTTGACCAAAGGGTGCAGGAAAGGACAGACAAAGCACAAGGACCCAGTAAGCCCTCCGCTAGAGGAGCACCAGAGGAGGGTGGGCCTGACTCTGATCCGGACCGACCCATGACGCCAGAGAGGCCTTGAAGTCGGTCCTGAAGTTAGTCCAGCCTGTGAGCCTTTCCACCGGTTACCTTGTATTGTCCACTCAAGGAAAATTATGGAGGGTGGGGCATGTCCCCCCATGTGCACCCGCCTCTCCTGGAAGGAATACCAGCCTAGCACCTGTGTCAACACAGAGGCCTCTGGGCTTTGACCTACGAGTTACTTGAAAAACCGCGAGGGCCAGAGTTAGAGTCAGGGATTGTGAGTCCAATAAAGAGAAGTGGGGATGGTTGAACATCCTCTAGATACGTGACTGCTAAGGGGGAAGACGGGTCAAGCTATTTGGGCTTCCAAGCCACCCCCTACTTCGCAACCCCAGGCAATAAATGGCTGTCAGATACTGAAGGTGCCAGGGAATTAGAAGAAAGATTTGTCCCAAGGCCCTCCCCATAGCGCGTGTAACCTCTCTAACGGGCTGTGGAGAAAGGCGGGGCACAGGCCCACCGGGCTGCTTATTTTGGGTGCATTAAGTTAGCAGAGGGTTTCCCTATGACACAGGCAGGTAGGTCTGGCTACAAAAAGTCAGAAATAGTACAAACATTTATCTTTATTTTGACAATTCATAAAAAATAACTGCAAACAAATTAGTGAGCAAACCCAAACCAAAGTTAATAACAAAATAACTAAACCCACATTCACGACCCAAAGTGCTAACGCCTGTGTGCAACAATGCATTACAATGTTAAAAGGGGTGGTTAATCTGAGGCTACTTTATAAAATAAGAAAGGGTTTCGGCGACACACGTGTAACCGGACTGATTTAAACAGCCCAGTAAACAAAGCACTAAATCACTTTAACGCGCGATCAATTGAGAGCAATACATTGAGCAACAGAGGCCGAGTGCCGAAGCAGCCGTATACATGTTAGTTCACTGTGCGTCATATAGAATAAACCAAATCTAAACTGTATTTACCTGTCACATACAGACTACGGCCCGACCGGGGCTTCTGGCGCCTGACGGGAGAGACCAGTCCCAGATGTAAAGGACGTTAGCCGTATATTAACAAACAGAAACGCACCAAAGGCGAACTACTTCCATGCGCCACTCGAACTCACGGCCAGCGGCCCCAGCCCGAGCGCTGCCCGGCCCGGGCTCGGCCCGAGCGCTGCCCGGCCCGAGCGCTGCCCGGCCCGAGCGCTGCCGGCGTTCGCGCTTTAGTGCATTACCAACGCGCAGGGGAGACGCACCTCAGATGGTGCAATCACGGCAGCACCCGACTTGGACAGACGACGACTCTACCTTCACACACCTTGACCCGGTTACATCCGTATAACGCCGAGTTGTCGCAACAAAAGGAAGGCTAGTGTAGATAATTAAAATAAAGAAGCATATGTCCAGGACCTTCTTCCAGCGCAGAGAGAAGGATGCCGTTCACAGGAGTGGTTTATTCAGGCTTTCAGCAGGTGATACAGAAACAGCTTCTCTGATGTTCAAAGTGGGAATTCAAACTCTAACAGTCACACAGAAACTTGTATAACATTAGCTACACCCATCCCAATGTACGGAGACAGTGGTCTGATGTCTATGGATGGTAAGGTACAGCTGTGGACTAGGCTGTTACTTAAACCCCAGACATGGTCCTAAACCACTGCACTGCCTTAGCTCATCCCATCTCATCCCTGGGAAGCCAGGCCAGCACGGGCCCCCGGGACCCCCCGAGACTAACGTGTACCCTATGTTGCAGCAACATGGTGACTTAAAAAAATAAACAATAAAAACTAGACAACGAAAGGGACTGAAGGACCAGAGGAGGACGCCTCGCTGTGGACGGAGTATTGTTGGTTATGTAGAGATGATAACAGGGATCATGAGAGTAGCTACAGGATTAGCCTTTATGATGGGTTTTCTGTGGACCGGTCAGATAGGGCTTGGTATACCTATGCTAACATGTAACGTGTGTGTGTGTTGTTGTTTTGTTTGTTTTCGTTATGTAAAATTGTAAACAGTTGTAATGAAAATGAAGGAGACCCCAGGTAGAAGAGCTCCTCACAAAATCGAGGACAGTAGGCTTAAATTTGCTCTGGTAACGAGGAAACACACGAGAAGTAATTGTGGCCCCCCCAATGACTATAAAAGCCATAAAAGCCTTGAGCTCCAAGAACTGGAAGGAGAGGGAGGAACTAGAGGAATCATTCTCGTAATTCTCTACCAGCCGCCCAGGGACCCCGATGCCGGGAAAAACAGGGGAGGACGAGGAATTAGGTTGCGTGGGTAACGTACTCCTCACTTTAGGGGAGTCTAGGGAAAATCCACTGGGGGAAAAAGCAAACCCTGTGGAAATCGCAGAAAGACCAGATACTCCGGTATCAAGATATTGAGCCTAAAAATGTTTGTTCTGATTCGGACCACGCCCAGATGGAAACTTGTGTTGACCCTAAGGGCGTTATACTGCCTTTAGAGCCCCCAAATGTTAGTGCCAAGAAGCTGTGGGTTAAAAACCTCGGGCCGACTGGGGGCAAGGGGAGAAAGAAGTGGTCTGGACCTCCAAAAGCGTCCCCTTAGAGAGGCGTTCCCCTCTCAAAGCCCTGATGGAGCACTATTCTTGTACCAAGGTTGTGGCCTCATTCAAAGTCGACGTTACCAGGGAACCTCTGATGCCCTCTGTCGTCCAGTGTTGGAGGATACTTCGGTAATCAGGACGAGGCCAGATTAGTGATCTGTAAAGGAGAGGTGGGGAAGGCTTTGGCTCCCTGAATCCCTCATGTTGATTTGTACCCCTGGGAAGCTACTCAATTAGAGAAGCAAGATGGTCTGGACCCCGTATTGACGGTCCAACCAGTGATACATGTGTCCCAACCGTGCGTACCTGAGTTCCAAGGGGATAACGCTCTGCCCTCACCAGTATGACGGGGAATGGCAATACACCCGGCTGGCCGAAGGCCCCAAGGTAGTGCCGGCTGACGGTCCCCTTGGAGCAAGAGGGGTAGTAATGGTTGGGGTTCAGTGAAACCACCAATCTGCCGTCGTAACGATGAGGGTTCGAACAGAGTTCAACCTTGATGGAAGGGTCCACGGGAAAGGGCCGAACCCGGAGGGGCCGTTTTGGACAGGGGTCTATGCTGACCAAGATCACTGACCCTGATCTCCCAAGTATCCAAGAGAAAATGTGGGAAACTGTAATATCCAGAAGCGCCTTTGCCTGGCGGAGCACCCAAAGAATCAAATCCAGGGATCTGGATGGGCTCCTCCTGGACTGGGCAGGCAAAGAAGGGGTGCTGATCCTTCGAAAGGAGGACAATAATAGATATGCTTACCGACCACCCATAAGCAGGAAGCTGTGGGGAGAACTAGGAGGGAACGTTTATGATCGTATGGGTTCAGGGGGAGCCCAGAGGTGATTCCGGAGGAGGATGTTATAACCCTAACCCTGAGGAGCAAAGACACACACCCGACGTTCTGAACCAGTGTGCGGGATCCAAAAGGAAATATGCTCACCGGTTTATTTGCTCACACAGAGCAACGTTTCGGGGTCTAGCCCTTCATCCGACTTAAAAAAAAAAAGCTAATAAACGGGTGAGCATATTTCAGTCGTGCGGATCTTTTTTCCTTTTCCATAATCATTGCCCTCTCTTATGTTTGTAACGAAATCACCTCTTTATATATTCTTGTATTCTTGTATAGGCTTTGCAATTCCCTGTAGTCATAGGGCAGTCGCAGGCCCCGGTGTTTAAACCCCAACGGGATAGTTTTATGTTTAGCCTATATTCCCTGTGTAATCATTTATTCTTATATATCTATTAAATGACATATGATTACTTTGTGAGCGGTATTGATCTGTGTCTGTACATTACTGGAGAAGCAGATGTACCGCATGTCCCCATGACAACGGGACCTGTCCGTGTGTGACGTGTGGAAACCGTCATGATTTCCTGTGATTCTATATAAACGCATGCTTGGCGAGGCTCGAGGTCTTTTATTCCGCAGCTGCCTGGGTTTGAGACGGCTCAGAGCTCACAAGTCTCCGTCGTAGGGATCGCTCCCGGATCTTCAGCCGACAGAGAACCAGTCGCATTAAGGCGGACTCTCAGTCCATACGGTGTCTGACCGGGGGCCTGACACTCGCTCCCAAGATCCAGAGCTGTAGACCAAGAACCTGCACAACCGCGACCTTTTGGTAAACTCGCTTTCCAGGCCTCACAGATCGATCAAGGGAGTTCTTTTCCTTTCCATAAATCTATCAATAAAAGACATCTGCTGGTGAGTATGACCTTCCTTAATCTACTTGAAGAGAAACTTGATGGTGCATGCAGGGGGACATGTGGAGCAGACCGGGCACAGGGTTTTCCTGAGGTAATCCTCCGATGTAAGGGGGGTAACTACAATAGGAAACAGTAAATGAGGAACTAAAAGGCAGAACTCTTAACAGGCAGGAATAAATTGCGGGAATATTAACATTACCCAGACAACATTTATTAAAATTTTAAAAAGTGTTAAAAACAACATGACATTGTTTCTTGTTTAACAGTCTGGCTCCGCAGAGGGCTTCTGATCTGGTCCTGGTCTGGTCCTGGTCTGGTCCTGGTCTGGTCCTGGTCTACCCCGGGATTCCTGCAGAAAACACAGTATTATAATGAGCCTAACTCCTGGTTCAGGTCAGAGGAGTGGCTGATGAGGCTGGTCTAGTCCTAAAGCACAGACAGACCCGAGTCCTGGGACAGCGTGAGGGCCAGCTGGTTCTTACCTGGGCCCTGGGACAGCGTGTCGGCCAGGTGGTTCTTACCTGAGTCCTGGGACAGCGTGAGGGCCAGCTGGTTCTTACCTGAGTCCTGGGACAGCGTGAGGGCCAGCTGGTTCTTACCTGAGTCCTGGGACAGCGTGAGGGCCAGCTGGTTCTTACCTGAGTCCTGGGACAGCGTGAGGGCCAGGTGGTTCTTACCTGAGTCCTGGGACAGTGTGAGGGCCAGGTGGTTCTTACCTGAGTCCTGGGACAGTGTGAGGGCCAGGTGGTTCTTACCTGGGCCCTGGGACAGCGTGAGGGCCAGGTGGTTCTTACCTGGGCCCTGGGACAGCGTGAGGGCCAGGTGGTTCTTACCTGGGCCCTGGGACAGCGTGAGGGCCAGCTGGTTCTTACCTGAGTCCTGGGACAGCGTGTCGGCCAGCTGGTTCTTACCTGGGCCCTGGGACAGCGTGTCGGCCAGGTGGTTCTTACCTGAGTCCTGGGACAGCGTGAGGGCCAGGTGGTTCTTACCTGAGTCCTGGGACAGCGTGTCGGCCAGGTGGTTCTTACCTGGGCCCTGGGACAGCGTGAGGGCCAGGTGGTTCTTACCTGGGCCCTGGGACAGCGTGAGGGCCAGGTGGTTCTTACCTGGGCCCTGGGACAGCGTGAGGGCCAGGTGGTTCTTACCTGGGCCCTGGGACAGCGTGAGGGCCAGCTGGTTCTTACCTGAGTCCTGGGACAGCGTGTCGGCCAGGTGGTTCTTACCTGAGTCCTGGGACAGCGTGTCGGCCAGCTGGTTCTTACCTGAGTCCTGGGACAGCGTGTCGGCCAGGTGGTTCTTACCTGAGTCCCGGGTCAGTGTGAGGGCCAGCTGGTTCTTACCTGGGCCCTGGGACAGCGTGTCGGCCAGATGGTTCTTACCTGGGCCCTGGGACAGCGTGAGGGCCAGGTGGTTCTTACCTGGGCCCTGGGACAGCGTGAGGGCCAGGTGGTTCTTACTTGGGCCCTGGGACAGCGTGAGGGCCAGGTGGTTCTTACCTGAGTCCTGGGACAGTGTGAGGGCCAGGTGGTTCTTACCTGGGCCCTGGGACAGCGTGAGGGCCAGGTGGTTCTTACCTGGGCCCTGGGACAGCGTGAGGGCCAGCTGGTTCTTACCTGGGCCCTGGGACAGCGTGAGGGCCAGGTGGTTCTTACCTGGGCCCTGGGACAGCGTGAGGGCCAGGTGGTTCTTACCTGGGCCCTGGGACAGCGTGAGGGCCAGCTGGTTCTTACCTGAGTCCTGGGACAGCGTGAGGGCCAGGTGGTTCTTACCTGGGCCCTGGGACAGCGTGAGGGCCAGGTGGTTCTTACCTGGGCCCTGGGACAGCGTGAGGGCCAGGTGGTTCTTACCTGAGTCCCGGGTCAGTGTGAGGGCCAGCTGGTTCTTACCTGAGCCCTGGACAGCGTGAGGGCCAGGTGGTTCTTACCTGAGTCCTGGGACAGCGTGAGGGCCAGGTGGTTCTTACCTGGGCCCTGGGACAGCGTGAGGGCCAGGTGGTTCTTACCTGAGTCCCGGGTCAGTGTGAGGGCCAGCTGGTTCTTACCTGGGCCCTGGGACAGCGTGAGGGCCAGGTGGTTCTTACCTGGGCCCTGGGACAGCGTGAGGTCCAGGTGGTTCTTACCTGAGTCCTGGGACAGCGTGAGGGCCAGGTGGTTCTTACCTGAGTCCCGGGTCAGTGTGAGGGCCAGCTGGTTCTTACCTGGGCCCTGGGACAGCGTGTCAGCCAGATGGTTCTTACCTGGGCCCTGGGACAGCGTGAGGGCCAGGTGGTTCTTACCTGGGCCCTGGGACAGCGTGAGGGCCAGGTGGTTCTTACCTGAGTCCTGGGACAGCGTGAGGGCCAGGTGGTTCTTACCTGGGCCCTGGGACAGCGTGAGGGCCAGGTGGTTCTTACCTGGGCCCTGGGACAGCGTGAGGGCCAGGTGGTTCTTACCTGGGCCCTGGGACAGCGTGAGGTCCAGGTGGTTCTTACCTGAGTCCTGGGACAGCGTGTCGGCCAGATGGTTCTTGCCCATGGCGCGGAGGATCTGGAGTGTGGCCCCGATGGCGTTGGGCCGGTCGTTCTGGAGCAGGATCTTGACTATAGTCGGCCTTGAGGCTTCTCTCAGCTGAGACTCTGGGATCTGAGGGTACATGACCTTTAGGAACAACAGGAAGGTTTCCAGCTCTGGGTCAGTGTTCGTCTGCACCAGGTCCAGCAGCGTGTTCATCAGGAGTTTCTCCAGATAGATGTTGGACCTGCAGAGACAAACAGGTCAGACCTTTCTCCATGATGCACCGTCAGAGCGTCTGCAGATGATGTGGTTTCACTCGGGGTCGTTTTTGTCTGAGGGACAGGGGTGTAAAAAGATATTTGTCCGTCATTGATTCCTCTCTCTTATAAACGGGTTTACACCCGTTCATGATCCATGATGGGAACATGCTGAGGAAACTGAAGAACAATGTGTTACACGTGTCCCTAAAAGTCAGAGGAGGACGTGTGCAGAGCATCATCTGCCCCCTCTCTCCTCCTCTTGCTTTGGTTCCCTGTGACGCCCCCTATAGGAGTAAACTGTCAGTGTCCATGACAGAACCAGTTATGGCCAAATGGAGTAAGAAGTGTCCGGAAGTGAGGGCCCCAAAGGTCACATTTACCGGAGACGTGCAGCTCCTCACCTACGTCTTTCTTTATGGGGTACTTTAACTGTGATTCAAGTTGTACTGAAGGCCATTAAAGCAGAGGCCTCGCAGGGAAAGTCACTCACTGGTCCTGGGTCTGGTCCTGGGTCTGGTCCTGGGTCTGGTCCTGGGTCTGGTCCTGGGTCTGGTCCTGGGTCTGGTCCTGGGTCTGATTGTTCTCTGTCATCGGGGCGACCACAGCCGTCCTGCAGCCACACAGTTATCAGCTCAAACTGAACTTTATATGAACAGGGGTTACAAAGGACTGAGCGACAATGAGGACCCCTCACGGGGCGGGGCTATGTAATGATGATGGTGACAGCCCTATGGGGACCCCTCACGGGGCGGGGCTATGTAATGATGATGGTGACAGCCCTATGAGGACCCCTCACGGGGCGGGGCTATGTAATGATGATGGTGACAGCCCTATGGAGACCCCTCACGGGGCGGGGCTATGTAATGATGATGGTGACAGCCCTATGAGGACCCCTCACGGGGCGGGGCTATGTAATGATGATGGTGACAGCCCTATGGGGACCCCTCACGGGGCGGGGCTATGTAATGATGATGGTGACAGCCCTATGGGGACCCCTCACGGGGCGGGGCTATATAATGATGATGTTGACAGCCCTATGGGGACCCCTCACGGGGCGGGGCTATGTAATGATGATGGTGACAGCCCTATGAGGACCCCTCACGGGGCGGGGCTATGTAATGATGATGGTGACAGCCCTATGGGGACCCCTCACGGGGCGGGGCTATGTAATGATGATGGTGACAGCCCTATGGGGACCCCTCACAGGGCGGGGCTATGTAATGATGATGGTGACAGCCCTATGAGGACCCCTCACTGGAGAGTGGGGGCGGGGCTATGTAATGATGATGGTGACAGCCCTATGGGGACCCCTCACTGGAGAGTGGGGGCGGGGCTATGTAATGATGATGATGAAAGCCCTATGAGGACCCCTTACTGGAGAGTGGGGGCGGGGCTATGTAATGATGATGATGACAGCCCTATGAGGACCCCTCACTGGAGAGTGGGGGCGGGGCTATGTAATGATGATGGTGACAGCCCTATGAGGACCCCTCACGGGGCGGGGCTATATAATGATGATGGTGACAGCCCTATGGGGACCCCTCACAGGGCGGGGCTATGTAATGATGATGGTGACAGCCCTATGGGGACCCCTCACGGGGCGGGGCTATGTAATGATGATGGTGACAGCCCTATGGGGACCCCTCACGGGGCGGGGCTATGTAATGATGATGGTGACAGCCCTATGGGGACCCCTCACGGGGCGGGGCTATGTAATGATGATGGTGACAGCCCTATGGGGACCCCTCACTGGAGAGTGGGGGCGGGACTATGTAATGATGATGGTGACAGCCCTATGGGGACCCCTCACCACAGTGCGGGGGCGGGGCTATGTAATGATGATGGTGACAGCCCTATGAGGACCCCTCACCACAGTGCGGGGGCGGGGCTATGTAATGATGATGGTGACAGCCCTATGAGGACCCCTCACCACAGTGCGGGGGCGGGGCTATGTAATGATGATGGTGACAGCCCTATGGGGACCCCTCACGGGGCGGGGCTATGTAATGATGATGGTGACAGCCCTATGGAGACCCCTCAAGGGGCGGGGCTATGTAATGATGATGGTGACAGCCCTATGGGGACCCCTCACGGGGCGGGGCTATGTAATGATGATGGTGACAGCCCTATGAGGACCCCTCACCACAGAGCGGGGGCGGGGCTTTGTAAACAGGGCAACAGCCTTTTGTATTTTTCCAGGACAGTGATCACATGACCAAGGCTTTGATCCAGATGTTTATGTATGTGTGAAAATATCTGTAGAAACATTTTGCAGAGTTTATCATCAAGGGCCGGGTTTGTTTGAAGTGATACCGTTATAGTTAGTGCTGGCGTTTGTAATCAATGAATGTCATTTAAAGTGATAGTCTGTAAAGCCATCCATCCATTTTGTTCCGCTTTATCCGGGGCCGGGTCGCGGGGGCAGCAGTCTCAGCAGAGATGCCCAGACTTCACCTCCTCCAGCTGTTCGGGGGGACCCCGAGGCCACACCAGGCCAGCTCGGAGACATAGTCCCACCAGCGTGTCCTGGGCCTTCCACGAGGCCTCCTCCCAATAGGACATGCCTGGAACACCTCCCGAGGGAGGCGACCAGGAGGCATCCGAAACAGATACCCTAGCCACCTCAGCTGGCTCCTTTCGACGTGGAGGAGCAGCGACTCAAGTCCGAGCTCCTCCCGGGTAACTGAGCTCCTCACCCCCAGCCACCCTGCGAAGGAAACTCATTTCGGCCGCTTGTATTCGCGATCTTGTCCTTTCGGTCATTACCCAGATCTCATGACCATAGGTGAGGGTGGGATGACCATAGGTGAGGGTGGGATGACCATAGGTGAGGGTGGGATGACCATAGGTGAGGGTGGGAACGTATCTCATGACCACAGGTGAGGGTGGGAACATATCTCATGACCATAGGTGAGGGTGGGAACGTATCTCATGACCACAGGTGAGGGTGGGAACGTATCTCGTGACCATAGGTGAGGGTGGGAACGTATCTCATGACCATAGGTGAGGGTGGGAACGTAGATCGATCGGTAAATCCAGAGCTGTAAATGTAAATCTGTAAAATAAAGTGAGGCGTGTGAGCGACTTACGGGACGTTGGCCGCCATGTTTCAGGAGGAGGAGCCTGTGTTTCAGGAGGAGGAGCCTGTGTTTCAGGTCGTCACTTCGTCACCTTTCACCATAAAACAGAATAAATGAAGAAAATGTTATTTTGGAAACGTCATCATAGTGAAAGTGTTTCTGATGGAGGACTGTCCACCAGAGGACTGTCCACCAGAGGACTGTCCACCAGAGGACTGTCCATCAGAGGACTGTCCACCAGAGCAGTGTTAATTTTGACAACATATTTTAATTTAGTTTTAGTCTTTTGACGAAAATGTAATTGAATTTTAGTCGAGTTTTAGTCGACTTTGTATTAATAATATTCATTATAATCATATTTAATGGAGGTCCTGCTTCATGGAGCGGCTCCTCATGATCTGAGGCTCTTTCAGACGGTCAGTAGAAGTCTGGAGGATTTTAGTCTCATTTTAGTCGACTCAAATATCTGGACATTTTAGTCGCATGAAAAACTTTTAATTTAGTTTTAGTCCAATTTTAGTCGTCAAAAAAATCACTTTGACTAAAATTTAGACTAAATATTTTAGTCGACGAATTTAACACTGCTCCAGAGGACAGTCCACCAGAGCAGTGTTAATTTCGTTGGACGAAATATTTTCGTCACGAAAACGAAACGAACACTCAAAGAGGCGTCACTGATTGACACTGACGGACATTATCGACAACGAGTAAAAGACTGTGACGAAAATCCAAACGGGAGAGACGTGAGGAACAGAAGAACCCGCCATATTCACTAAACATAAAACCTCGTGGTTAGCACCAATGAACAATAAACATTTAGCACAAACTTAGCATATGGTTCCCAGAGTCAGGACTAAACACGCTGAGGCTAAAGCTAAACTCTGGAACAGTCTTCATGAGGATGTGAGACAGGCCTCAACTCTGACAATGTTCAAATCCAGGCTGAAAACAGCTCTTTTTACCCGAGCAGATGAAAACTGAAAGTGTTTTATCTGCACTCTGGCCTTTTACTGTAAGTGATTCACTTTATGTTTTATTGATTTGATCCGTTTTCTTGTAATTTTATGCAACTGTGAAACTTTGAATTGTGCTCTACAGATAAACTTGCCTTGCCATATCCAACACGCACTTGTAATGTGTACGCACACACACCGTCAAGGTGGGCCGGCTGACAAATAACACCATACCGGTGTGCTAGGCTCCGCCCCTTAAAGGGCCAGCATGCCAGTCTTTAGACAGCCTTTTCTACAATATATATTTTTTTCATTTAATAATAATAATAATATTACATCAAACTTGTATAGCGCTTTTTGGACACTAAACTAACCAGATCAAGATCAAACTATTGGCACATTCGACTTTACAGAAAAACAGCCTTAAAGTTTATGAAATGGATCCAAATGTTTATAATTAGATGCACAGATCTGGTTCCATAAATCAGGTGTAATCATCTCTCTGAGCTGAAGAACCGAAGCTCTGGTGTTGTTTCCCTGTGTGAGAGGCCTCGCTCCTCAGGTTTGGAACCTCCCTGTGTGAGAGGCCTCGCTCCTCAGGTTTGGAACCTCCCTGTGTGAGAGGCCTCGCTCCTCAGGTTTGGAACCTCCCTGTGTGAGAGGCCTCGCTCCTCAGGTTTGGAACCTCCCTGTATGAGAGGCCTCGCTCCTCAGGTTTGGAACCTCCCTGTGTGAGAGGCCTCGCTCCTCAGGTTTGGAACCTCCCTGTGTGAGAGGCCTCGCTCCTCAGGTTTGGAACCTCCCTGTGTGAGAGGCCTCGCTCCTCAGGTTTGGAACCTCCCTGTGTGAGAGGCCTCGCTCCTCAGGTTTGGAACCTCCCTGTGTGAGAGGCCTCGCTCCTCAGGTTTGGAACCTCCCTGTGTGTGAGAGGCCTCGCTCCTCAGGTTTGGAACCTCCCTGTGTGAGAGGCCTCGCTCCTCAGGTTTGGAACCTCCCTGTTTACATTTTGACAGTTACGGTTTATTTAAGTTCTGGCTCTTCTCTACATGTTGCTTTATCTTACACTTTATGATCTGTTGACTGAAGAGATGTTATTCATGTTTTGCTTTGAGGTCCAGATGTTGAGTATAAGCTGAAAGTGTTACTGTGTCTGTGTCATATAATAATGTACTAAAGTATTGTTTACATTTGCATCTCTTTACGACACCTGCTTTATGGCAGCACCTGTGTTACGACGGCGGGGTTAGAGCCCGCGGAGAAGTCTGTCAGTGAGTTTACACCAGTCTAGCAGCCTGTTCATGTTGTCTTGTTTACAGCCACAAATAAAGGCTATTTGAAACGTTATTACTCCACTCGTCATTCTACATGGTGTCAGAAGTGACCCGGACCGGACTATCGCCGTGAAAAGGACAAACGACGAACATTAAGCGCCATGGCTAAGTTTAATCCACCCGCGAACTTTCCCTTTGACAAGCCGACAGAATGGCCGGACTGGAAACAGCGGTTTGAGCGGTACAGAATCGCTACGAAATTGGATAAAGACGATGGTACAGTGCAGGTGAGCTGTCTCATCTATGCCATGGGCGCTGAGGCTGAGAACATTTTCAAGTCATTCGCGTTTGATGAGGACGAAGACGAGGATGACATAAAGATTGTTCTGGCTAAGTTCGATGGCTACTTTTCCCGCGGAGGAACGTGATCCACGAGAGAGCATGTTTTCATCAGCGTGTTCAGCGGCCGGGGGAAAAGGCGGAGAGTTTTATCCGTGCGCTCTACGAACTGTCCGAGCATTGTGACTTTGGGGCGACCAGAGACGAGCACATACGCGACCGGATCGTGGTCGGGATCCATGTAGCAGCCGCGGTCGAATAGATGGTCTCTCAAACTGATGGTTCACAACTTTCTTTTATTGATCTTTTCCTTGCGTGTGAACACACCGTAAGAGCTACAATATGAACAGAAAAACAATACAATTAGTAACTCTTAACAGCATGTGTTTTACCTTATATCTTTTTTAACCATATATACTATCTTAATGAATTACCTTTTAACTTTGACAATTCTACTTTCACTGCTATAACCATGTATTTATATGTATATTTATTAAACCCTTTTTATCATCTTCTTTTAAACCTTCTGTCTTTCTTATGAAATAATAACCATTGCCCTTTTTACAACGTTGAACCTTTGAATCACTATACGTAAATCATGTCTTTAACTGAAGTACAATAGCACCATCTAGTGGGTGAAAGTTACCGTTAAACAAAAAAGCTAATTATAAACGCCGTGAAAACAAACTAAATATACATTTACATAACAAAAACTTAATACCAACCTTGTTCCCTAATCAACCGGGTGCTAATAAACTATAATATGCCAACAAATAAAACCTTTAACGAGACTTTTCTCGACCTTAGCAGGAGCACACTTTTCTGTTAATTCCCGTTAGCGGTACACCTTTCCTGCTTTGCGGCACCTTTTCCGAATTACTTCAACGTAAAAACATAAAATGTACTATTGTTACAAAAATAAAATAACACGTCTGTACTAATTAGCAAAAATTGGGAAATATTATCACAGTCATTTACAATCCAAGATAAAGAGCTCTCACGCAAACTGCAGTTAATGTCGGATCTCACGTTGGCGCTCACAATCCAGACCGTGAGGCAATCTGAGGAGGTCGCGGCGCAAGTAACACTGCAAGGAGACGCAGCAACGGTGCAAGAGGTGCGGTACAAGAATAAAAACACAAACTGGAAATCACAACGCAAACCAGGCAAGTCAAATGCAGGCAGAAAATGGGGAGAGGCTGAGAGAAAGTGCGGGAAATGTGGCAAATCGCAGCATAGGGGTGATGAAAAGTGCCCAGCTTCAAAGGCTACATGTCACAACTGTCATAAGATGGGGCACTGGGCCAGAGTGTGTCGTAGCGGCAGGTCAGTTAATGAAGTCACAGAAACAGAGAAATGTGAGCAGGCCTACTTCCTGGGCTCAGTGTGCAATAACAACAGCAAAAGTGAAGCATGGACTGTGATGCTCCAAGTTGACTCTGTCCCGGTCGAGTTCAAGATTGACACGGGGGCTGATGTCAGTGTTATGAACGAAGACACATTCCACACTCTCTCCCAGGAAAGGGTGCTACAGCCGTCCGAATTGCCTCTCGACAGCCCAGGAGGAGAACTGTTGTGTCTAGGCTGCTTCACTGTGACTGTAGGCTACAAAGGCAAAGGCTACATGTCCAAAATGTATGTAGTGCGCGGACACAAAGTCAACAATCTGCTGAGCCGTACTCTGTCAGTTGAGATGAACCTTGTGAGAAGGGTAGATGAGATCTCTACCAACGCCAACGGGCTGCAACCTTATGGGGAGCATGGCACTCTAAAGACTGAACCAGTTAAAATCCAGCTAAGGGAAGATGCAGTGCCTTATGCTGTGCACACTGCACGCCGCGTACCTTTCCCTATGCTACAAAAGGTGAAAGACGAACTGGTTAGAATGGAGCAAAATGGTGTTATCGAACGTGTGACACAACCAACTGAATGGTGTGCTCCCATGGTCCCGGTTCTGAAGAAGCATACAGGCAGGGCCCGGATCTGTGTGGACTTGACAAAACTAAACAAGTCTGTAAAACGAGAACGCTACATCCTTCCAACCTCCGACGAGATAACCTCCAAACTGAGCGGTGCCAAGGTGTTCTCATCCCTCGACGCTGCCAGTGGGTTCTGGCAGATCACCCTGCATCCGGACAGTTGTAGGCTAACAACGTTCATAACACCGTTTGGAAGGTATTGCTTCAAGAGGTTACCTTTTGGCATCACAAGTGCGCCAGAAATATTCCAACGCAAAATGCTGGAAACTCTGGAAGGCTTAGAGGGCGTAGAGGTCTTCATGGATGACATCTTGGTGTATGGCACCACCATGGAAGAACACGACACTCGTCTGGACAAAGTGCTGTGTCGCATCGAGTCAGCTGGCCTTAAGCTCAACAAAGAAAAGTGCTCCTTGAGACAGAGCCAACTGCGTTTCCTTGGTCACCTGATCGACCACTCTGGGGTAAGGCCAGATCCCAAGAAAATTGAGGCAATCAGCCAGCTGCCTCCACCACGAAATGTACAAGAACTGAAGCGAGTGCTCGGCATGGTAAATTACTTAGGCAAGTACATCCCTGCCCTTGCCACGATTGGCCAACCATTGTACGAGCTTCTCAAGACAAAAAACGTCTGGATCTGGGGTCCTTCTCAGCAATCGGCTTTCGAGAACATCAAGAGAATGCTAACAACAGCACCAGTTCTCGCCTTTTATGACGTCGCAAAGCCAACGACCGTGTCCGCCGATGCGAGCAGCTACGGGCTAGGCGCAGTACTTCTTCAACTTCACGGAGCAAAGTGGAAACCAGTCGCCTACTGCTCCCGACGCCTGTCTGAGGCTGAAACACGTTACGCCCAGATCGAGAAGGAGTGTTTGGCCAGTGTGTGGGCTTGTGAAAAGTTTGACAAGTATCTGTGTGGCTTGGATCAGTTCAAGCTAGAGACTGACCACAGACCACTAGTACCCCTTGTGAATAACCGAAGCTTGGACAATGTACCCCTGAGATGTCAGCGTCTACTTATGCGGCTCATGAGGTACAAACCAGAGGCTGTCTACGTGCCAGGTAAAACTATTGTTGTTGCAGATGCCTTGTCACGTAGTCCACGTTCACACACCAGCGAGCTAACAGACACACACAGTGAGGTCGAATGTTACATAGCCACTGTGGTGCAGGGCATCCCAGCCTCTCCAAGCCGAATGGACAGTATTAAAGCGGCAACCGCGACTGACACTGAACTACAGACTGTCATCGGATTCATAAGAAATGGCTGGCCGGAATATAAAAACAAAGTGCCACAGGACGTCCGAGCGTACATGAAAGTAAAAAATGAACTGTCAGAGACCAATGGACTAGTCGTGCGCGGCGGCAGAATCGTCATCCCCAAGTCGGAAAGGGCTGAGATTCTAAAGAAAATACACGCCGGACACCAAGGACTCACAAAATGCAGAGATAGAGCAAACTCGTCTGTTTGGTGGCCGGGCCTCTCTGCTGCACTCAAAGACACTGTAACACAATGCAAAGCTTGTCAGGAGCAGAAACGCACTCAGCAGAAGGAGCCACTTATCTCTACACCTCTACCGGACCGTCCCTGGAAAAGAATTGGACTGGATCTTTGTGAGTACAACAAAAATAACTATCTCATAGTGTCGGATTACTACTCGCGTTACCTGGAAATACTTCACCTACCGTCCACCACAAGCTTTCAAGTAATTCAGAGACTGAAGGTGACGTTTGCCCGATTTGGCATTCCTGACGAGGTGGTGAGTGACAACGGACCTCAGTTTTCCTGTGCAGAGTTCCGGGAGTTTGCAATCGAGATGGACTTCAAACACGTCACGTCCAGTCCTCACCATCCCCAAGGAAATGGCCATGCGGAGAGAGCAGTGCAAACCGCAAAGAAAATCCTTAAGCAGGAGGATCCGCTCATCGCGCTCATGTGCTACAGGTCAACGCCTTGTGCCACTACAGGAGTCAGTCCCGCTGAGCTCCTCATGGGGAGAAAGATTCGCACAACTCTTCCCTCTCTGGAGAAAAATCTTCAGCCGAAGTGGCCCAACAAAAAGACTGTTATGCAAAAGGACGCCACAGAGAAGGCTAAGCAAGCTTTCTACTTCAACCGTCGTCATGGAGCCAGACCCCTTCCTCCTCTACGTCCAGGGGATACCGTCTTCACCAAACTGGATCAGGAAAAGACCTGGGTGACACCTGCAGTTATTTCCAAGGAGAGTGTTACCCCACGGTCCTACCTTCTGCAGACGCCACAAGGAACAATCCTTCGCCGCAACCGCCGTCATCTGCGCATGGATAATCTTCCTCAACCTGCTTCTGCTGTCCAACCTCCACCTACTGAGAGCACCGTGGTGGAGCCTATTCCATCTACAGGCTCTTCCACTTCAGAGACATCGCCCTCTGTTCCTACTCAAGCTGTCACCAACGCACACACACCTGCTGAAGCGCCAATGACTGTCCGTACTAAATCCGGACGTGTGTGCAAACCCGTTAAGAGACTGGACCTATAGTCTCTTTGTTGTGTCCTGTGCACAATATGGCCTTTGGGGGGGACAGGGTGGATATTAAAGACTAAATTAATTTGAAGTTTGAAGTGTGATTTTGAAATGGACTATTTTGAGAAGTTTTGAATACATTTATGGTTATATTTGCAGCTAAAGGATTTCAGTATGCTGGTATATTTTACATAAGAATTTATTTCCAGTTGATATGCGAAACCTTGTTCTTGATACTACTAATTTTGATTACTGCTAAGACTTTCCAGATATCGAAATATTTGCAGACATAAAATATACAGATTTGACAGGTACTGTGATTTTGCTTTAAAATGTTATTGCCATAGTCATTTTGTATAAAGGAAGAGTAACTCGAAAAGGGGGAGATGTCATATAATAATGTACTAAAGTATTGTTTACATTTGCATCTCTTTACGACACCTGCTTTATGGCAGCGCCTGTGTTACGACGGCGGGGTTAGAGCCCGCGGAGAAGTCTGTCAGTGAGTTTACACCAGTCTAGCAGCCTGTTCATGTTGTCTTGTTTACAGCCACAAATAAAGGCTATTTGAAACGTTATTACTCCACTCGTCATTCTACAGTCTGTAGATGACCCTGGCCCTAGACCAGGGGAGGGCTGTGTGTGTGGGGCCCATGTGGGGGGAGGGAAGTCAGAGCAGGCGGGCATTTGACCCACACCTGTATGTCTGACGTGTCCCGAGCCATGCACCGATACTAAAGAACAAAGGGTCAGGGAGAACAGACTTACACCCCATTGTCAAGGAATGATGCCGAACTATTCAGGCCAAAGCTGCCCCCACTCAGGGAGGGGGGGGGGAACATTTAGAGAGAGAAATATCCAACTAAACAGAACTACAGGTACTAGATGGAGAACAGCAGTGACGTCACAGAGAGAAGGAACGTGGAAGGTACTGAGATAAAAGAGCTGCTCAGGAGTTAAACTCACGCACAAGGCCGGGCACGCGCAGGTACTCACACAGGTACTCACACAGGTACTCACACAGGTACTCACACAGGTACTCACACAGGTACTCATGCAGGTACTCACACAGGTACTCACGCAGGTACTCACACAGGTACTCACGCAGGTACTCACACAGGTACTCACGCAGGTACTCACACAGGTACTCACACAGGTACTCACGCAGGTACTCACACAGGTACTCACACAGGTACTCACGCAGGTACTCACACAGGTACTCACGCAGGTACTCACACAGGTACTCACACAGGTACTCACGCAGGTACTCACACAGGTACTCACGCAGGTACTCCCGTTATAAACTTGTCTGAAAGTTTCAAAAAAACATCCGAGTCACAGCGATCCGATCAGAGCAGCTCCCAGTCTGAGGAGTAGAGTGACAAAAGAAGAGGAAAGACATGGAGGAGGGAGGGGCAAAGGGGAGGGGCAAAGGGGAGGGGCAAAGGGGAGGGGCAAAGGTAGAGGGCGTAAAAGTCCGACTCTCCCCTGTGCGGCGCAGCGGCGGCCCCTGGTGGAGGACAGAGGCAGGTGCACTCAAAGGTTCATGTCCAGAGGGTGCGTTACTGAAAAGTACTTGTAGTTACTCGAGTACTGTGAGTCTGATCCATGTTTCAGTTTGACAGAAAACGACATGTATTAAATCAATATTTCTGAAGGAAAAACACAAACAGAGATTTTAGTTTGACGTTTACTCGAGTAAAAAGTACTGAATGATATAAGTACTAGTATAACTACATCTGAGGGCAGGGTTAGTCTGAATGTTTTCTTTATTCAGTTCAGTCTCATCGGGGAAGTATCAGTTACAGTTACTCTAGTACAAGTACTGAACACACTGTAGTCGTTTTTTCATACAGTACTTTTACTTCTACTCGACAAACACAAAGTAATCGATGTGTTTTGTGTTTGTTTCTTCAGAAAGATTCACTTTATTAGTTTTTTTTTTTTCACATTGTTTAGTTTCTCTTTATTTGTGCCAAACTGAATCAGACTCCGTTACTCACAGTACTCGAGTAACGCTTTCTCCAAGTACTGTTTAACTTGAGTAAAATGATGTCAGAGTAACGTTCCCTCTGGACGTGATTCTTTAGCTGCACCTGCCTGTGTCCGCCGCCAGGGGCCGCCGCTGCGCCGCGGGCCGCACAGGTGAGCTGCAGCAGTGCGCATGCGCCAGGTCAGTGTTTTCGGAACAGGACGCGGCTCCGCAGAGTCCGAGGTAAGAGTCTGTTTATTCACTGGTTATTACGACGTAATACAGTGTTAGCTGCGCTGTGGGGCAGGCCCTAACCCGGGCCTGGTCTGGACCTAACCTGGACCTAACCCGGACCTAACCCGGACCGGACTAGGCCGGGGGTTAGGCCCGGACTGACCCCAGATTCCTCCGCGCTCTGGATCTACTTTGAACATGGACACTTCCTGACAGCGCTGTTTGGATCATGTTAGTCCTGGTTTAGTCCTGGTTAAGTCCTGGTTTAGTCCTGGTTAAGTCCTGGTTTAGTCCTGGTTAAGTCCTGGTTTAGTCCTGGTTTAGTCCTGGTTAAGTCCTGGTTTAGTCCTGGTGAAGTCCTGGTGAAGTCCTGGGTTAGTCCTGGTTTAGTCCTGGTTAAGTCCTGGTGAAGTCCTGGTTTAGTCCTGGTGAAGTCCTGGTGAAGTCCTGGGTTAGTCCTGGTTTAGTCCTGGTTAAGTCCTGGTTAAGTCCTGGTTAAGTCCTGGGTTAGTCCTGGTTTAGTTTGGTCTAAAGGTCGGCTCTGATTGGTTTTACAGCATCACGTGACTCCATAAAAACATTGTGATTTTGATGCTTTTATTCAAACACATGTACTCGAGTACCTTTTGAAGTAATTGTACTCCTTAGAGTTTTATCATATAGTACTTTTTACTTTTACTTGAGTAAAATGATAACGAGGTATCTGTTACTCGAGTAAATAAACAGTAACTGGTGCTGTGAGTAATGTATTTTGTGTTTAAACTCTTCATAATGATGTACTGTCATTGGAAATATGATATTTTATTCTTTTATATTTTTCAGCTTTACCCAAACGTAAAAGCTTCTGGAACAAACACATTTTTGTGGAATTTTCATCCTTGTTTTCGTGGCTGTTTTGACGCTTTGTTCCAGACGTTTTTAGATTTGGGTAAAGACGGTCTGGAGAAAATGTGCTCGGTTAAAGCGGAGGTTAAGATGTTTATAAGAGCACGCAGAAGAGAAACGAGTCTGAATACAAAACATGCACAATAGGGATTCATGCTTTATTATTGATGATAATAATAATGATGGAGTTCACATCAAAAGAATCAAGAAACAAAACATGAAATACACGATTTACGATTTACTCAGAGTCACGAGTTACTATTGACTTACTCGAGTAGAAACCGACACGTCACTTTACTTCTACTCAAGTAGAAGTACAAACCACTGAGCCACCACATGAAGAAGAACAAACACCTCGGAGCTGTGTGTTCGACAGTTTTAACCTCTTAACCTCCGCCTTAACCAAATCAACTTTACCCAAATCTAAACGTTTACAGCCTATAGGCCAGTGCAATGCCTCATTTGAAAGCTAAGACCAACACACTCATCGTTTTCATTGCGTGGCTGCTGTGTTGTCGTCACAGGTTTTGTCACATTTTTGTCGCTCTTTAGTTACATTTGTTTTCATGTCATTTCCATGTCATTTGGTTCTGATTTGGTCTCGTTTGGTTTTGATTTGGTCTCGTTTGGTTCTGATTTGGTCTTGTTTGGTTTTGATTTGGTCTCGTTTGGTTTTGATTTGGTCTCGTTTGGTTCTGATTTGGTCTTGTTTGGTTCTGATTTGGTCTTGTTTGGTTTTGATTTGGTCTCGTTTGGTTCTGATTTGGTCTCGTTTGGTTCTGATTTGGTCTCGTTTTTGGTCTTGATTTGGTCTTGTTTGGTTCTGATTTGGTCTCGTTTGGTTCTGATTTAGTCTCGTTTGGTTCTGATTTGGTCTTGTTTGGTTTTGATTTGGTTCTGATTTGGTCTCGTTTGGTTCTGATTTAGTCTCGTTTGGTTCTGATTTGGTCTCGTTTGGTTCTGATTTGGTCTCGTTTTGGTCTTGATTTGGTCTTGTTTGGTTCTGATTTGGTCTTGTTTGGTTCTGATTTGGTCTTGTTTGGTTCTGATTTGGTCTCGTTTGGTTCCAATTTAGTCTCGTTTGGTTCTGATTTTGTCTCGTTAGTTTCTGATTTGGTCTCGTTTGGTTCTGATTTTGTCTCGTTTGGTTCTGATTTGGTCTCGTTTGGTTTTGATTTGGTCTCGTTTGGTTCTGATTTGGTCTTGTTTGGTTCTGATTTGGTCTCGTTTGGTTCTGATTTAGTCTCATTTGGTTCTGATTTGGTTCTAATTTGGTCTTGTTTGGTTTTGATTTGGTTCTGATTTGGTCTCGTTTGGTTCTGATTTAGTCTCGTTTGGTTCTGATTTTGTCTCGTCAGTTTCTGATTTGGTCTTGTTTGGTTCTGATTTTGTCTCGTTTGGTTCTGATTTGGTCTCGTTTGGTTTTGATTTGGTCTCGTTTGGTTCTGATTTGGTCTTGTTTGGTTCTGATTTGGTCTCGTTTGGTTCTGATTTAGTCTCGTTTGGTTCTGATTTGGTTCTGATTTGGTCTTGTTTGGTTTTGATTTGGTTCTGATTTGGTCTCGTTTGGTTCTGATTTAGTCTCGTTTGGTTCTGATTTGGTCTCGTTTGGTTCTGATTTGGTCTCGTTTTGGTCTTGATTTGGTCTTGTTTGGTTCTGATTTGGTCTTATTTGGTTTTGATTTGGTCTCGTTTGGTTCTGATTTGGTCTTGTTTGGTTTTGATTTTGTCTCGTTTGGTTCTGATTTTGTCTCGTTTGGTCTTGGTTGGTTCCAATTTAGTCTCGTTTGGTTCTGATTTGGTCTCGTTTGGTTCTGATTTTGTCTCGTTTGGTTCTGATTTTGTCTCGTTTGGTCTTGGTTGGTTCCAATTTAGTCTCGTTTGGTTCTGATTTGGTCTCGTTTGGTTCTGATTTGGTCTCGTTTGGTTCTGATTTGGTCTCGTTTGGTTCTGATTTAGTCTCGTTTGGTTTTGATTTGGTCTCGTTTGGTTCTGATTTGGTCTCGTTTGGTCTTGTTTGGTTCTGATTTGGTCTTGTTTGGTTCTGATTTGGTCTCATTTGGTTCTGATTTAGCCTCGTTTGGTTCTGATTTGGTCTCATTTGGTTCTGATTTAGTCTCGTTTGGTTTTGATTTGGTCTCGTTTGGTTCTGATTTGGTCTTGTTTGGTTCTGATTTGGTCTCGTTTGCTTCTGATTTAGTCTCGTTTGGTTCTGATTTGGTTCGGATTTGGTCTTGTTTGGTTTTGATTTGGTTCTGATTTGGTCTCGTTTGGTTCTGATTTAGTCTCGTTTGGTTCTGATTTTGTCTCGTTAGTTTCTGATTTGGTCTCGTTTGGTTCTGATTTTGTCTCGTTTGGTTCTGATTTGGTCTCGTTTGGTTTTGATTTGGTCTCGTTTGGTTCTGATTTGGTCTTGTTTGGTTCTGATTTGGTCTCGTTTGGTTCTGATTTAGTCTCGTTTGGTTCTGATTTGGTCTTGTTTGGTTTTGATTTGGTTCTGATTTGGTCTCGTTTGGTTCTGATTTAGTCTCGTTTGGTTCTGATTTGGTCTCGTTTGGTTCTGATTTGGTCTCGTTTTGGTCTTGATTTGGTCTTGTTTGGTTCTGATTTGGTCTTATTTGGTTTTGATTTGGTCTCGTTTGGTTCTGATTTGGTCTTGTTTGGTTTTGATTTTGTCTCGTTTGGTTCTGATTTTGTCTCGTTTGGTCTTGGTTGGTTCCAATTTAGTCTCGTTTGGTTCTGATTTGGTCTCGTTTGGTTCTGATTTGGTCTCGTTTGGTTCTGATTTTGTCTCGTTTGGTCTTGGTTGGTTCCAATTTAGTCTCGTTTGGTTTTGATTTGGTCTCGTTTGGTTCTGATTTGGTCTCGTTTGGTTCTGATTTGGTCTCGTTTGGTTCTGATTTAGTCTCGTTTGGTTTTGATTTGGTCTCGTTTGGTTCTGATTTGGTCTCGTTTGGTTTTGTTTGGTTCTGATTTGGTCTTGTTTGGTTCTGATTTGGTCTCATTTGGTTCTGATTTAGTCTCGTTTGGTTCTGATTTGGTCTCGTTTGGTTCTGATTTGGTCTCGTTTGGTTCTGATTTAGTCTTGTTTGCTTCTGATTTGGTCTCGTTTGGTTCTGATTTGGTCTCGTTTGGTTCTGATTTGGTCTCGTTTGGTTCTGATTTGGTCTCGTTTGGTTCTGATTTAGTCTCGTTTGGTTCTGATTTTGTCTCGTTTGGTTCTGATTTAGTCTCGTTTGGTTCTGACTTGGTCTCGTTTGGTTCTGATTTGGTCTCGTTTGGTTCTGATTTAGTCTCGTTTGGTTCTGATTTGGTCTCGTTTGGTTCTGATTTAGTCTCGTTTGCTTCTGATTTGGTCTCGTGTGGTTCTGATATTGTCTCGTTTGGTCTTGATTGGTTCTGATTTGGTCTCGTTTGGTTCTGATTTGGTCTCGTTTGGTTCTGATTTAGTCTCGTTTGGTTCTGACTTGGTCTCGTTTGGTTCTGATTTGGTCTCGTTTGGTTCTGACTTGGTCTCGTTTGGTTCTGATTTGGTCTCGTTTGGTTCTGATTTGGTCTCGTTTGGTTCTGATTTGGTCTCGTGTGGTTCTGATTTTGTCTTGTTTGGTCTTGATTGGTTCTGATTTAGTCTCGTTTGGTTCTGATTTAGTCTGGTCTGGTACTGATTTGGTCTCGTTTGGTTCTGATTTGGTCTCGTTTGGTTCTGATTTGATCTCGTTTGGTTCTGATTTGGTCTCGTTTGGTTCTGATTTTGTCTCGTTTGGTTCTGATTTAGTCTCGTTTGGTTCTGACTTGGTCTCGTTTGGTTCTGATTTGGTCTCGTTTGGTTCTGATTTAGTCTCGTTTGCTTCTGATTTGGTCTCGTTTGGTTCTGATTTAGTCTCGTTTGCTTCTGAATTGGTCTCGTGTGGTTCTGATTTTGTCTCGTTTGGTCTTGATTGGTTCTGATTTAGTCTCGTTTGGTTCTGATTTGGTCTCGTGTGGTTCTGATTTAGTCCCGTTTGGTTCTGATTTGGTCTCGTGTGGTTCTGATTTTGTCTCGTTTGGTTCTGATTTTGTCTCGTTTGGTTCTGATTTTGTCTCGTTTGGTTCTGATTTGGTCTCGTGTGGTTCTGATTTTGTCTCGTTTGGTCTTGATTGGTTCTGATTTAGTCCCGTTTGTTTCTGATTTGGTCTCGTGTGGTTCTGATTTTGTCTCGTTTGGTCTTGATTGGTTCTGATTTGGTCTCGTTTGGTCTTGTTTGGTTCTGATTTGGTCTTGTTTGGTTCTGATTTGGTCTCATTTGGTTCTGATTTAGTCTCGTTTGGTTCTGATTTGGTCTTGTTTGGTTTTGATTTGGTCTCGTTTGGTTCTGATTTGGTCTTGTTTGGTTCTGATTTGGTCTCATTTGGTTCTGATTTAGTCTCGTTTGGTTCTGATTTGGTCTCGTTTGGTTCTGATTTGGTCTCGTTTGGTTCTGATTTAGTCTTGTTTGTTTCTGATTTGGTCTCGTTTGGTTCTGATTTGGTCTCGTTTGGTTCTGATTTGGTCTCGTTTGGTTCTGATTTGGTCTCGTTTGGTTCTGATTTAGTCTCGTTTGGTTCTGATTTTGTCTCGTTTGGTTCTGATTTAGTCTCGTTTGGTTCTGACTTGGTCTCGTTTGGTTCTGATTTGGTCTCGTTTGGTTCTGATTTAGTCTCGTTTGGTTCTGATTTGGTCTCGTTTGGTTCTGATTTAGTCTTGTTTGCTTCTGACTTGGTCTCGTTTGGTTCTGATTTGGTCTCGTTTGGTTCTGATTTAGTCTCGTTTGCTTCTGATTTGGTCTCGTGTGGTTCTGATATTGTCTCGTTTGGTCTTGATTGGTTCTGATTTGGTCTCGTTTGGTTCTGATTTGGTCTCGTTTGGTTCTGATTTAGTCTCGTTTGGTTCTGACTTGGTCTCGTTTGGTTCTGATTTGGTCTCGTTTGGTTCTGACTTGGTCTCGTTTGGTTCTGATTTGGTCTCGTTTGGTTCTGATTTGGTCTCGTTTGGTTCTGATTTGGTCTTGTTAGGTTCTGATTTGGTCTCGTGTGGTTCTGATTTTGTCTTGTTTGGTCTTGATTGGTTCTGATTTAGTCTCGTTTGGTTCTGATTTAGTCTGGTCTGGTACTGATTTGGTCTCGTTTGGTTCTGATTTAGTCTGGTCTGGTACTGATTTGGTCTCGTTTGGTTCTGATTTGGTCTCGTTTGGTTCTGATTTGATCTCGTTTGGTTCTGATTTGGTCTCGTTTGGTTCTGATTTTGTCTCGTTTGGTTCTGATTTAGTCTCGTTTGGTTCTGACTTGGTCTCGTTTGGTTCTGATTTGGTCTCGTTTGGTTCTGATTTAGTCTCGTTTGCTTCTGAATTGGTCTCGTGTGGTTCTGATTTTGTCTCGTTTGGTCTCGTTTGGTTCTGATTTAGTCTTGTTTGGTTCTGACTTGGTCTCGTTTGGTTCTGATTTGGTCTCGTGTGGTTCTGATTTAGTCTCGTTTGGTTCTGATTTGGTCTCGTGTGGTTCTGATTTTGTCTCGTTTGGTTCTGATTTTGTCTCGTTTGGTTCTGATTTAGTCTCGTTTGGTTCTGATTTTGTCTCGTTTGGTTCTGATTTGGTCTCGTGTGGTTCTGATTTTGTCTCGTTTGGTCTTGATTGGTTCTGATTTAGTCCCGTTTGTTTCTGATTTGGTCTCGTGTGGTTCTGATTTTGTCTCGTTTGGTCTTGATTGGTTCTGATTTGGTCTCGTGTGGTTCTGATTTGGTCTCGTGTGGTTCTGATTTTGTCTCGTTTGGTCTTGATTGGTTCTGATTTAGTCCCGTTTGTTTCTGATTTGGTCTCGTGTGGTTCTGATTTGGTCTCGTTTGGTCTTGATTGGTTCTGATTTAGTCCCGTTTGGTTCTGATTTGGTGAGTCTCGTATGGACACGACTTTCTGAAAAAACAATAACTTGTGCTCAGTGTTTGAAGCTAATGAAACTCTTTGGGGAAATATCACATGATGTCATTGTTTGGTCGCCTCCACTGGTTTAGTCCCAGGTTAAGTCCTGGTTTAGTCCCAGGTTTAATCCTGCTTTAGTCCCGGTTTAGTCCCAGGTTAAGTCTTGGTTTAGTCCCAGGTTAAGTCCTGGTTTTGTCCCAGGTTAAGTCCTGGTTTAGTCCCAGGTTTAATCCTGCTTTAGTCCCGGTTTAGTCCCAGGTTTAATCCTGCTTTAGTCCCGGTTTAGTCCCAGGTTAAGTCCTGGTTTAGTCCCAGGTTAAGTCCTGGTTTAGTCCCAGGTTAAGTCCTGGTTTAGTCCCAGGTTTAGTCCCAGGTTTAATCCTGCTTTAGTCCCGGTTTAGTCCCAGGTTAAGTCCTGGTTAAATCCTGGTTTAGTCCAGGTTTAGTCCCGGGTTAGTCCAGGTTTAGTCCAGGTTTAGTCCAGGTTCAGTCCTGGTTTAGTCCTGGTTTAGTCCAGGTTTAGTCCCGGGTTAGTCCAGGTTTAGTCCCGGTTTGGGACAAAGGCAGGATTTCCTGTCCAGACCTGGAGCGGCTTCAGACTCAGACTCGGTCCCAGACGAGTCCAGACCTGCTCCTGGAGCACATTCCTCTGCAGATCCAACGGGGCAAACCCCTAAACCTCCACCTGAAGCAGCTTTACCCTAATCTAAAAGCTTCTTGACTGGAGAGCTTACGGCCTATAGGCCAGTGGCTCGCCTCATTTGAAAGCTAAGACCTACAAAACTGAGCTAAGATTTTTCTTTGCGTTGATGTCGTCACTTTTTCGTAGAATTGTTGGTTTTGTCGCTCTGATGCTTTTAGATTTGGGTAAAGCCGAACTGGAGAAAATGTGCCGGTTAAGGGATCAGCTCCAAACCAGATAAACCTATCGGAAACACGTGTTTCAGGTTTAAACACGTCTCACACGTGTTTCAGATTTAAACATGTCTCACACGTGTTTCAGGTTTAAACACGTCTCACACGTGTTTCAGGTTTAAACACGTCTCACACGTGTTTCAGGTTTAAACACGTCTCACACGTGTTTCAGGTTTAAACACGTCTTACACGTGTTTCAGGTTTAAACACGTCTTACACGTGTTTCAGGTTTAAACACGTCTCACACGTGTTTCAGATTTAAACATGTCTCACACGTGTTTCAGGTTTAAACACGTCTCACACGTGTTTCAGGTTTAAACACGTCTCACACGTGTTTCAGGTTTAAACACGTCTTACACGTGTTTCAGGTTTAAACACGTCTTACACGTGTTTCAGGTTTAAACACGTCTCACACGTGTTTCAGGTTTAAACACGTCTCACACGTGTTTCAGGATTAAACACGTCTTACACGTGTTTCAGGTTTAAACACGTCTCACACGTGTTTCAGGATTAAACATGTCTCACACGTGTTTCAGGATTAAACGTGTCTCACACGTGTTTCAGATTTAAACATGTCTCACACGTGTTTCAGGTTTAAACACGTCTCACACGTGTTTCAGGTTTAAACACGTCTCACACGTGTTTCAGGTTTAAACACGTCTCACACGTGTTTCAGGATTAAACACGTCTCACACGTGTTTCAGGTTTAAACATGTCTTACACGTGTTTCAGGATTAAACGTGTCTCACACGTGTTTCAGATTTAAACACGTCTCACACGTGTTTCAGGTTTAAACACGTCTCACACGTGTTTCAGGATTAAACACGTCTCACACGTGTTTCAGGATTAAACATGTCTCACACGTGTTTCAGGTTTAAACACGTCTCACACGTGTTTCAGATTTAAACACGTCTCACACGTGTTTCAGATTTAAACGTGTCTCACACGTGTTTCAGGTTTAAACACGTCTCACACGTGTTTCAGGATTAAACATGTCTCACACGTGTTTCAGGTTTAAACACGTCTCACACGTGTTTCAGGTTTAAACACGTCTCACACGTGTTTCAGGTTTAAACATGTCTCACACGTGTTTCAGGTTTAAACACGTCTCACACGTGTTTCAGGTTTAAACACGTCTCACACGTGTTTCAGGTTTAAACACGTCTCACACGTGTTTCAGGTTTAAACATGTCTCACACGTGTTTCAGGTTTAAACACGTCTCACACGTGTTTCAGGTTTAAACACGTCTTACACGTGTTTCAGGATTAAACATGTCTCACACGTGTTTCAGGTTTAAACACGTCTCACACGTGTTTCAGGATTAAACATGTCTCACACGTGTTTCAGGTTTAAACACGTCTCACACGTGTTTCAGGTTTAAACACGTCTTACACGTGTTTCAGGATTAAACATGTCTCACACGTGTTTCAGGTTTAAACACGTCTCACACGTGTTTCAGGTTTAAACACGTCTTACACGTGTTTCAGGTTTAAACATGTCTTACACGTGTTTCAGGATTAAACCTGTCTCACACGTGTTTCAGGATTAAACATGTCTCACACGTGTTTCAGGTTTAAACACGTCTCACACGTGTTTCAGGTTTAAACACGTCTCACACGTGTTTCAGGTTTAAACACGTCTCACACGTGTTTCAGGTTTAAACACGTCTCACACGTGTTTCAGGTTTAAACGCGTCTCACACGTGTTTCAGGTTTAAACACGTCTCACACGTGTTTCAGGTTTAAACGCGTCTCACACGTGTTTCAGGTTTAAACACGTCTCACACGTGTTTCAGGTTTAAACGCGTCTCACACGTGTTTCAGGTTTAAACACGTCTCACACGTGTTTCAGGTTTAAACACGTCTCACACGTGTTTCAGGTTTAAACACGTCTCACACGTGTTTCAGGTTTAAACGCGTCTCACACGTGTTTCAGGTTTAAACACGTCTCACACGTGTTTCAGGTTTAAACGCGTCTCACACGTGTTTCAGGTTTAAACACGTCTCACACGTGTTTCAGGTTTAAACACGTCTCACACGTGTTTCAGGTTTAAACACGTCTCACACGTGTGTATATATAAACCTGAGAAACGTCTTTGCAAAATGAATCCTGACAAAATTCATTTTGAGATCACGCCATCGTAAAACAGCGAGACATAATCTATAAAATCTTAAAAGTGATTTACTCACTGGCCTCATGACACGTCCTCAGGGCGGGTACTCCTTTACTTTGGTTTGTCTCAGAAACCATGGAAACGACTTCTGTCCTTTCCTTTAAAGACAGATCTGTGACCCCTGACCCTCTGGAGGGACGGGGCCTGAGTCGACCCTGTCGCCATGGAGACGATGCCCACACTGCTCGACCCGGGTCAGTACCTTTTTACTCCTCCACAAACTGTCCTCACACTGTCCTCACACTGTCCTCAAACTGTCCTCACACTGTCCTCACACTGTCCTCACACTGTCCTCACACTGTCCTCACACTGTCCACAAACTGTCCACAAACTGTCCTCACACTGTCCTCACACTGTCCACAAACTGTCCTCAAACTGTCCTCACACTGTCCTCACACTGTCCTCACACTGTCCTCAAACTGTCCTCACACTGTCCACAAACTGTCCACAAACTGTCCTCACACTGTCCTCACACTGTCCACAAACTGTCCTCAAACTGTCCTCACACTGTCCTCACACTGTCCTCACACTGTCCTCAAACTGTCCTCACACTGTCCTCACACTGTCCACAAACTGTCCTCAAACTGTCCTCACACTGTCCTCACACTGTCCACAAACTGTCCTCAAACTGTCCTCACACTGTCCACAAACTGTCCTCACACTGTCCTCACACTGTCCTCACACTGTCCTCAAACTGTCCTCACACTGTCCTCACACTGTCCTCACACTGTCCACAAACTGTCCTCACACTGTCCTCACACTGTCCTCAAACTGTCCTCACACTGTCCTCACACTGTCCAAAAACTGTCCTCACACTGTCCTCACACTGTCCAAAAACTGTCCTCACACTGTCCTCACACTGTCCTCAAACTGTCCAAAAACTGTCCTCACACTGTCCTCACACTGTCCACAAACTGTCCACAAACTGTCCTCACACTGTCCTCACACTGTCCTCAAACTGTCCAAAAACTGTCCTCACACTGTCCTCACACTGTCCTCACACTGTCCTCACACTGTCCTCAAACTGTCCTCACACTGTCCTCACACTGTCCAAAAACTGTCCTCACACTGTCCTCACACTGTCCTCAAACTGTCCAAAAACTGTCCTCACACTGTCCTCAAACTGTCCTCACACTGTCCTCACACTGTCCTCACACTGTCCTCAAACTGTCCTCACACTGTCCTCACACTGTCCTCACACTGTCCTCAAACTGTCCTCACACTGTCCTCACACTGTCCACAAACTGTCCTCACACTGTCCTCACACTGTCCTCAAACTGTCCTCACACTGTCCTCACACTGTCCTCACACTGTCCACAAACTGTCCTCACACTGTCCACAAACTGTCCTCACACTGTCCTCAAACTGTCCTCACACTGTCCACAAACTGTCCTCACACTGTCCTCAAACTGTCCTCACACTTTCCACAAACTGTCCTCACACTGTCCTCAAACTGTCCTCACACTGTCCTCAAACTGTCCTCACACTTTCCACAAACTGTCCTCACACTGTCCACAAACTGTCCTCACACTGTCCTCAAACTGTCCTCACACTGTCCTCACACTGTCCTCAAACTGTCCTCACACTGTCCACAAACTGTCCTCACACTGTCCACAAACTGTCCTCACACTGTCCTCACACTGTCCTCAAACTGTCCTCACACTGTCCTCAAACTGTCCACAAACTGTCCTCACACTGTCCTCACACTGTCCACAAACTGTCCTTAGACTGTCCTCACACTGTCCTCACACTGTCCACAAACTGTCCTCACACTGTCCTCACACTGTCCACACACTGTCCTCACACTGTCCTCACACTGTCCACACACTGTCCTCACACTGTCCACAAACTGTCCTCAGACTGTCCTCAAACTGTCCTCACACTGTCCTCACACTGTCCACAAACTGTCCTCACACTGTCCACAAACTGTCCTCACACTGTCCTCACACTGTCCTCACACTGTCCACACACTGTCCTCACACTGTCCTCACACTGTCCTCACACTGTCCACACACTGTCCTCACACTGTCCTCACACTGTCCACAAACTGTCCTCACACTGTCCTCACACTCTCCACAAACTGTCCTCACACTGTCCTCACACTGTCCACAAACTGTCCACAAACTGTCCTCACACTGTCCACACACTGTCCTCACACTGTCCTCACACTGTCCTCACACTGTCCTCACACTTTTGAGTATCGGCCGATATCGAATATCGGCCGATACTCAAAAGTGTCTTTCTCTGGGTGTAAAAGTGAATGGTCTATTTACTTTAAGATCAATAAAGTCCGATCTTCTCTTCTAATTTTGTCCATATCGATAAATAAACGAATGTAAAACCATTAAACAAGGATCACTGGACACTGTCTCTGTGGTAACAGCCCTGTCTCCGTGGTTACCCTTAGGTATGGGCGTGGTCTTGGTGGAGTTCCAGTATGAGTACGAGGGCCGTGACGGCGCCCCCGTGAGGATCCTCCCGAACGAGCGCTATGAGCTGCTGATGAAGACCACGAGTCACTGGTGGCAGGTGCGGAGCGGGCCGGGCGCCAAACCCTTCTACGTACCTGCCAAGTACGTCCGGCAGCTGCCCCAGGTGCCCGCCCTGTGCCCCGCCCTCTGCCTGCCCGGGACAGAGGCCACGCCCAACGCCAGCCACAGCCCCACGCTGCTCCCGGTCCCCGTACCCGTCCTGCCCAAGACCCAAGAGGAGGCCCGCAAACCCTCAGACCAGGTAGGACCGGCCCAGGTAGGACCGGCCCAGGTGCGACCGGCCCAGGTAGGACCGGCCCAGGTGCGACCGGCCCAGGTAGGACCGGCCCAGGTAGGACCGGCCCAGGTGCGACTGGACCAGGTGCGACCGGCCCAGGTACGACCGGCCCAGGTGCAACCGGCCCAGGTGCGACCGGCCCAGGTACGACCGGCCCAGGTGCGACCGGCCCAGGTGCGACCGGAGCAGGTGCGACCGGAGCAGGTGCGACCGGACCAGTTACGACCGGACCAGGTGCGACCGGACCAGGTGCGACCGGAGCAGGTGCGACCGGACCAGGTGCGACCGGACCAGGTACGACCGGACCAGTTACGACCGGACCAGTTACGACCGGACCAGTTACGACCCGACCAGTTACGACCCGACCAGTTACGACCGGACCAGTTACGACCGGCCCAGGTGCGACCGGCCCAGGTGCGACCGGCCCAGGTGCGACCGGAGCAGGTGCGACCGGACCAGGTACGACCGGCCCAGTTACGACCGGACCAGTTACGACCGGACCAGTTACGACCGGACCAGTTACGACCGGACCAGTTACGACCCGACCAGTTACGACCGGACCAGTTACGACCGGACCAGTTACGACCCGACCAGTTACGACCCGACCAGTTACGACCGGACCAGTTACGACCCGACCAGTTACGACCCGACCAGTTACGACCGGACCAGTTACGGCCGGACCAGTTACGACCGGACCAGTTACGACCGGACCAGTTACGGCCGGACCAGTTACGACCCGACCAGTTACGACCGGACCAGTTACGACCGGACCAGTTACGACCGGACCAGTTACGACCGGACCAGTTACGACCCGACCAGTTACGACCCGACCAGTTACGACCGGACCAGTTACGACCCGACCAGTTACGACCCGACCAGTTACGACCGGACCAGTTACGGCCGGACCAGTTACGACCGGACCAGTTACGACCGGACCAGTTACGACCGGACCAGTTACGGCCGGACCAGTTACGACCCGACCAGTTACGACCCGACCAGTTACGACCGGACCAGTTACGGCCGGACCAGTTACGGCCGGTCCAGGTACGACCGGACCAGTTACGACCGGACCAGTTACGGCCGGACCAGTTACGACCGGACCAGTTACGACCCGACCAGTTACGACCGGACCAGTTACGGCCGGACCAGTTACGACCGGACCAGTTACGGCCGGACCAGTTACGACCGGACCAGTTACGACCGGACCAGTTACGACCGGACCAGTTACGACCCGACCAGTTACGACCGGACCAGTTACGACCGGACCAGTTACGGCCGGACCAGTTACGACCGGACCAGTTACGACCGGACCAGTTACGGCCGGACCAGTTACGGCCGGACCAGTTACGACCGGTCCAGTTACGGCCGGACCAGTTACGGCCGGACCAGTTACGGCCGGACCAGTTACGACCCGACCAGTTACGACCCGACCAGTTACGACCCGACCAGTTACGGCCGGACCAGTTACGACCGGACCAGTTACGACCGGACCAGTTACGACCCGACCAGTTACGGCCGGACCAGTTACGGCCGGACTGGGCTGAAACCGGCCCACATCAAGGCCAGACGCTGCAGGTGGAAACAGGGTCAATGTTTCCTCCTGAAAGCTGATTTTAAATCAGCTCAAACTGATCCAGGAAGTGACTCCAACATGTCTGTGTGGCTCCTGGTCTTTCCCACGCTTATCCATTCACAAATACTGACATGTTCGGTATCCACGTGTAGCACGAAAGGCTGTGACCGAGATGACGCTGTAATCCAAATATGGTCATTTACTTTGTGGGAGACAGAGCGGCTAAAGACGGGAGGAGGATACACATGTGCAGACAAAGGGACTTTAGGGCCGTTTCCTACATTAGGACGGTTTTTACAAATCTGATTCTGACGGATTTATTGAACCTAAAAACAGTAAAAATAGTTTATTTCAAAACTAGCCCAGATCCAAAATCCCTCCGAGCAAATCATTGTTACTAATATGTCACAAAACAAACCCTGACCTCTGGCCCCGCCCTCAGGTGGTGATCCAGTTGCGTGCGAACGGCGGTGGGCGTCGCTCTGAGAACCGCATGTCAACGTTCGGCGTTCCCCTGGAGACGGAGGTTTCCGTGCCGACGCCCAGGACGACCAACAACAACATGGCCGACAGCCACAGGGATTCTGGGAAACACCCCGCCCCCTCCTCGCGACACCAGCCAATCCTGGTGGAAACGCCCCGAGCCCCGCCCACTCACGACGACCCTCCGCAGGAAACGGCCCCAAACCAGGAAGTCCAGGTGAGTCTGACCCCGCCCCAAACCAGGAAGTCCAAACGAGTCTGACCCCGCCCCAAACCAGGAAGTCCAGGTGAGTCTGACCCCGCCCCAAACCAGGAAGTCCAAACGAGTCTGACCCCACCCCAAACCAGGAAGTCCAAACGAGTCTGACCGCGCCCCAAACCAGGAAGTCCAAACGAGTCTGACCGCGCCCCAAACCAGGAAGTCCAAATGAGTCTGACCCCCCCCGAACCAGGAAGTCCAGGTGAGTCTGACCCCGCCCCAAACCAGGAAGTCCAAATGAGTCTGACCCCCCCCCAACCAGGAAGTCCAAATGAGTCTGACCCCGCCCCAAACCAGGAAGTCCAAATGAGTCTGACCCCCCCCCCAACCAGGAAGTCCAGATGAGTCTGACCCCGCCCCAAACCAGGAAGTCCAAATGAGTCTGACCCCGCCCCAAACCAGGAAGTCTAAATGAGTCTGACCCCGCCCCAAACCAGCAAGTCCAGGTGAGTCTGACCCCGCCCCAAACCAGGAAGTCCAAATGAGTCTGACCCCGCCCCAAACCAGCAAATCCAGGTGAGTCTGACCCCGCCCCAAACCAGGAAGTCCAAATGAGTCTGACCCCGCCCAAAACCAGGAAGTCCAAATGAGTCTGACCCCGCCCCAAACCAGGAAGTCCAAATGAGTCTGACCCCGCCCCAAACCAGCAAATCCAGGTGAGTCTGACCCCGCCCCAAACCAGGAAGTCCAGGTGAGTCTGACCCCGCCCAAAACCAGGAAGTCCAAATGAGTCTGACCCCGCCCCAAACCAGGAAGTCCAAATGAGTCTGACCCCGCCCCAAACCAGGAAGTCCAAATGAGTCTGACCCCGCCACCAAACCAGCAAGTCCAGGTGAGTCTGACCCCGCCCCAAACCAGGAAGTCCAAATAAGGCTGACCCCGCCCAAAACCAGGAAGTCCAAACATTTAAACGATCTGTGACTAAAGAAATGTTGTGTCTGCAGGAGGAAAGGCCTCAGGGCATTACCCCCACTGACCAGGAGGAGGAGCCAGAGAAGCTGCCCGAGGAGCCAAGCGACAGCGAGGAGGAGCCGCCAGAGCAGAGAGCGCCCCCACAGGAGCGTGAGGAGAACTGCAGCTCGTCTCACATTTACGAGTCCATCCAGGACCTGCACCTCGACCTGGACACTCTGATTGGACCAGACGCCCGGAAGGAGGAGGAGTTTGAGGCCCCACCCCCTGCACAGGTAACCCCGCCCCCTGCACAGGTGACTCCGCCCCAGAATGAGCCTGATATTAAAGTGTAAATCAGATTCAGTCTGTGCTTTTCATGGCTCAGATTCACGTCCAGATTAGGGACCGATCAACATGAACTCAGCACATTTTCTCCAGTTTGGCTTTACCCAAATCTAAAAGCAACAGAGCAACAAAAAAGTGACGAAAAAAGTGATGTTATAGCATAATGTTTTGTAGGTCTCAGCTTTCAAATGAGACACTGGCGTATAAGCTGTGAGCTCCGAGAAGCGTTTAGATTTGGGTACGACCAAAATGCGCTCGGGGGGGTCTCTGTCACTTTCGGTTCTGGAGACATCGGCCGAGAGCTGATATTGAAAATACCTAAATATCGGTAGGACCTTACTCCTCTGATACTGTACCAAAGGGCCTGTGGACCCGCCTTCAGTCCACACTCCATAAAGTCCAGTTGTTCTTGGACTGAAGGATGAACCTCTACAGAGAGAAGGCCCTGATGTTTCCCTGGTTTATTCTCTTTGAGCCGGAGATTTATCCAGGAAGTGACTCCAACATGTCTGTGTGGCTCCCTGGTCTTTCCCACGCTCACTCATTCACAAACACTGACAGGTTTGGTATCCACGTGTAGCAGGAAAGGCTGTAATCCACATATGGTCATTTCCTGTTTAGACAGCAGCGGCTAAAGACGGGAGAAATATACACCAGGCACATGTGCAGACAAAGGGACTAAACTTTAGGGCCGTTTTCTCCAAAATAAGCTTTTATTTTGAAAACACCACAAATGTAAGGCTTTTATTTTGAAAACACCAAAACTGTAAGGCTTTTATTTGGAAAACATTCATTATTTAAGGCTTTTATTTTGAAAACACCACAAATGTCAGGCTTTTATTTTGAAAACACCACAGATGTAAGGCTTTTATTTTGAAAACACCACAAATGTAAGGCTTTTATTTTGAAAACACCACAACTGTAAGGCTTTTATTTTGAAAACATTCAATTTTTAAGGCTTTTATTTTGAAAACACCACAAATGTCAGGCTTTTATTTTGAAAACACCACAAATGTAAGGCTTTTATTTTGAAAACATTCAATATTTAAGGCTTTTATTTTGAAAACACCACAAATGTAAGGCTTTTATTTTGAAAACATTCAATATTTAAGGCTTTTATTTTGAAAACACCACAAATGTAAGGCTTTTATTTTGAAAACACCACAAATGTAAGGCTTTTATTTTGAAAACACCAAAACTGTAAGGCTTTTATTTTGAAAACATTCAATTTTTAAGGCTTTTATTTTGAAAACACCACAAATGTCAGGCTTTTATTTTGAAAACACCACAAATGTAAGGCTTTTATTTTGAAAACATTCAATATTTAAGGCTTTTATTTTGAAAACACCACAAATGTAAGGCTTTTATTTTGAAAACATTCAATATTTAAGGCTTTTATTTTGAAAACACCACAAATGTAAGGCTTTTATTTTGAAAACACCACAAATGTAAGGCTTTTATTTTGAAAACACCACAAATGTAAGGCTTTTATTTTGAAAACATTCAATATTTAAGGCTTTTATTTTGAAAACATTGCACATTAAGACTTTTCATTCCACTCTTTAGTCGCTCCACACTGAAAACGTTTCTTCTCATATTTATGTCAGCGATCCACAGGAAATGTCTCTTCCTCGTTCACTCTCATACATGGATGTCAGAGTCGGGGGGGAAGTGTCGTGCCCAAGGACACATCAACAGTGTGCTCCTGTGGGATTGGAACCTCCGACCCTCTGGTTATAAGCCGCGCTCGACCGTCTGAAATCCGGCCTTTGTCGAAGCTCCGGCTCAGAGTCAGGAAACTGCAGCGCCTGACTCACTTCCTGCATGAACAGGAAGCAGTGGCGGCGTTTCCTGTTCCTCTGCTTTAGACGCCGGGAGGGCATCTGACACGTCCTCCAGAGTGAGGTCTGAAACTTCTGCTGAGGATACGGACTTCCATATGAGACTATGTGTCAGGAATAATACCTGGAACAAATATAAACATGTACAATACAAACCTGTATAATCTAAAACAGGTAAAATATAAATCTGTTTGACCTAAAACATGTACAATATGAATCTGAATGAACTAAAACATGTACAATATAAACCCGTGTGACCTAAAACATGTACATTATAAACCCGTGTGACCTAAAACATGTACATTATAAACCTGTTTGACCTAAAACATGTACAATATAAACTGGTGTGACCTAAAAAATTTACAATATACATGTGTATGACATACAACATGTACACTATCGCCCGTTGCAGGAGTCCAAACTCGACAGTCCGATCTACGCTAACGTCTCCAAACACGTGATCCCGCCCCCGCCGGCTGACCCTGCCCCCCCGCCGCCTGTCCCCGCCCACTCTGTGTCAGGCTCCTCCTCCTCCGGCCTCAGCCCTGCCTCCCCGGTCAGCCCATTGGACGAATGGCAGGTAACGTTTCCACAAACATTTGATAAAATATGGACTAGGTACCAGTATTAACCAATATTAACCAGTAATAACCAGTATTAACCAGTATTAACCAGTAATAACCAGTAATAACCAGTAATAACCAGTAATAACCAGTATTAACCAGTATTAACCAGTATTAACCAGGAATAACCACGTCCTAGTCCTTCATGTGGTTCAAGAGTTTATGATTTTAGTTTAAAGTTAAAGTTCTGAGTCTAAATGTTTATAACAAACAGACGGAGCAGAGGAGGAAACGTGATGCGTCCAGGGTCAGGTTCCCTTTAATATTTAACCTGTGCAACACACACACACACACACACACACATACACATACACACACACACACACATACGTGGTTTTATGGTTTATGTTGACCTTTTGGAAAAACCAACCCTGGTGTGGTTTAAGAGGACTATGGTTTCCCAAGGTCCTAGAGAGATAAGCTCTGGATAGACTAACTGTAAAAAATCTGAAAAAAATGTAGGTCTATTTAACATCCTTGTATCAGCTACGGTTGTCTATACACAGCCACCGACCAGAAGGTGGTTCATGAGGACCAAAGATGAATTATGAGGACTTTAAACATAACTGAACCACAATTCCCCTATGAGAGACCAACAGGCCCGTTTGGAACCATGAGGCCGTCCTTCCGTGGACCCACCACCTGCAGGAGGAGCCATAGGGGACTGGTGCTATGTGATTTGGGCAGCTCCAACGGCTGCCTCCACGACCCGGCAACGGACAAGTGGGAGAAAATGGATGGATGGATGAACCACAATTAGAGGCTGGAAAAGTTTTAATGTTCTTCATACATACACTCCATGCTTATCCATCTTTTACCTTTAGTTGTCTTTTACGTGCTAGTCCACGATTTCTCACAAAGTCTCTTATATTCTGCAGTGTTCTCTGACTTAAGGCCATTTCTGCTTGCTTACACTGAGTTACTTCATTTTTTGTGGCCAGTTTTCCTCTCTTGATGTGTTTTTTAAAATGCCGCATTACAGCTGCTTCTTCAGTCTTTGACCATGCTCTTTTTGTCACTCTGCGTTTTGGTCCAGGTTGCTTTGCAGGCCTCTGTGCTGCCTCTGAAAAGGAAAATTAGGAATTAATTTAAACAAAACAATGTGAATAAGTCAGAGCAAGACTACTACAGGAGTAAACAGAAGAACTTGCCTTCAAAATCAGAGGTATCTCCATCAGCTATGTCGATCGGGTCATCATCTATAACCACAGTTGCCGCTTGTTTCTCAGCAGAGTCCCCCGAGTCACTGTGACTCTCCTCTTCGGCCTCATCTGCACTGATGGGAATTTCATCTAAAAACAAAAGGGGGATTCAATTCAATCAGCCCGCTCCTAAAGCCACCAGGCCTGGGAAAACTCACCAAGGCTGGGGCTAAGATCCCCAGCCGGCTCCTAAAGCTACCAGCCCCGCACCGACATCCACCACAATGACCCACCCTCTCCTCCACTTACACTACCCGGCTCAGGGCACTCCCACCTCGGCCTACATGCACACCCTCAGCCCCCTGACTCCTCTGGACCTCCTCTGACCAGCCTGCTCCTAAAGCTACCAGCCCCGCACCAACATCCACCACAATGACCCACCCTCTCCTCCACTTTCACTACCCGGCTCAGGGCACTCCAACCCCGGCCTACACGCACACCCTCGCCCCCCTGACTCCTCTGGACCTCCTCTGACCAGCCTGCTCCTAAAGCTACCAGCCCCGCACCAACATCCACCACAATGACCCACCCTCTCCTCCACTTTCACTACCCGGCTCAGGGCACTCCAACCCCGGCCTACACGCACACCCTCGCCCCCCTGACTCCTCTGGACCTCCTCTGACCAGCCTGCTCCTAAAGCTACCAGCCCCGCACCAACATCCACCACAATGACCCACCCTCTCCTCCACTAACACTACCCGGCTCAGGGCACTCCAACCCCGGCCTACACGCACACCCTCGCCCCCCTGACTCCTCTGGACCTCCTCTGACCAGCCTGCTCCTAAAGCTACCAGCCCCGCACCAACATCCACCACAATGACCCACCCTCTCCTCCACTTACACTACCCGGCTCAGGGCACTCCTACCCCGGCCTACACGCACACCGTCGCCCCCCTGACTCCTCTGGACCTCCTCTGACCAGCCTGCTCCTAAAGCTACCAGCCCCGCACCAACATCCACCACAATGACCCACCCTCTCCTCCACTTTCACTACCCGGCTCAGGGCACTCCAACCCCGGCCTACACGCACACCCTCGCCCCCCTGACTCCTCTGGACCTCCTCTGACCAGCCTGCTCCTAAAGCTACCAGCCCCGCACCAACATCCACCACAATGACCCACCCTCTCCTCCACTAACACTACCCGGCTCAGGGCACTCCAACCCCGGCCTACACGCACACCCTCGCCCCCCTGACTCCTCTGGACCTCCTCTGACCAGCCTGCTCCTAAAGCTACCAGCCCCGCACCAACATCCACCACAATGACCCACCCTCTCCTCCACTAACACTACCCGGCTCAGGGCACTCCAACCCCGGCCTACACGCACACCCTCGCCCCCCTGACTCCTCTGGACCTCCTCTGACCAGCCTGCTCCTAAAGCTACCAGCCCCGCACCAACATCCACCACAATGACCCACCCTCTCCTCCACTTACACTACCCGGCTCAGGGCACTCCTACCCCGGCCTACACGCACACCGTCGCCCCCCTGACTCCTCTGGACCTCCTCTGACCAGCCTGCTCCTAAAGCTACCAGCCCCGCACCAACATCCACCACAATGACCCACCCTCTCCTCCACTTTCACTACCCGGCTCAGGGCACTCCAACCCCGGCCTACACGCACACCCTCGCCCCCCTGACTCCTCTGGACCTCCTCTGACCAGCCTGCTCCTAAAGCTACCAGCCCCGCACCAACATCCACCACAATGACCCACCCTCTCCTCCACTAACACTACCCGGCTCAGGGCACTCCAACCCCGGCCTACACGCACACCCTCGCCCCCCTGACTCCTCTGGACCTCCTCTGACCAGCCTGCTCCTAAAGCTACCAGCCCCGCACCAACATCCACCACAATGACCCACCCTCTCCTCCACTTACACTACCCAGCTCAGGGCACTCCTACCCCGGCCCTACACCCACACCCTCGCCCCCCTGACTCCTCTGGACCTCCTCTGACCAGCCTGCTCCTAAAGCTACCAGCCCCGCACCAACATCCACCACAATGACCTACCCTCTCCTCCACTTTCACTACCCGGCTCAGGGCACTCCTACCCCGGCCCTACACGCACACCCTCGCCCCCCTGACTCCTCTGGACCTCCGGGGACACACAGCCCACATCTCGGACCCACTCTTAAGCACCCCTCCTCGGACTACACCCCCCAACTCATCCAGGCCGGGGAAAACTCACCAAGGCTGGGGCTAAGTTCCACAGCCAGCTCCAAAACCCAATAGCCCGGTCCCCAAATCATCCAGCCCGGGGATAAATCCTCCAGGCCGGGGCTAAGTTCCATTCAGAAAATACTTGATAACGTATATTTAACAAGGACTAGATACTTACCAATATATTTTCTTGTCTTCTTTGGAGTGAACTTTCTCTTGGTCCTTCTTCTTCGCATTACCATTAGATGTCTTCCGAAATCACTCAACATGCCCGGACACATATCCCGCACGTGTCCCCATAAAGAACCAATCACAATGGAGCCTTCAATACCGCCAGAGTAGGGTAGGGGGAGCACATCATACACTCCATACACAAGAAGTCAGGTTGGGGTATTATATGGACGTCAAATAAACTTTCAATTTATGGTCTTTAAAAGCTAAGAATTTAAAAAAACTTGATATGTGCATGATATATTATCATTGAGCATTAAAAGGACTTCAGAAAAACAATGAAATTATGCTCTTTATATGCTAAAAATGAAAATACAAAATCTTGGTTTATGAGGACCGTAGCATAGTCCTGCTAATCCCCTTAGGTTCTCGTAGTGCTGGTGAGTAGTCAGGTCAATTGGCTCCATAAACCATATATACAGACACACACATACACACACACACACACACACACACACGCACGCACGCGTGTTCAGGAGGAACAATGCGGTTTTCGTCCCGGTCGTGGAACACTGGACCAGCTCTATACCCTTCATCGGGTGCTCGAGGGTTTGTGGGAGTTCGCCCAACCAGTCCACATGTGTTTTGTGGATCTGGAGAAAGCGTTCGACCGTGTCCCTCGTGGTGCCCTGTGGGGGGTGCTCAGGGAGTATGGGGTCCGGGGCCCTCGTGGTGCGGTATGGGGGGGCTCCGGGAGTATGGGGACCGTGTCCCTCGTGGTGCGGTATGGGGGGGCTCCGGGAGTATGGGGACCGTGTCCCTCGTGGTGCCCTGTGGGGGGTGCTCCGGGAGTATGGGGACCGTGTCCCTCGTGGTGCGGTATGGGGGGGCTCCGGGAGTATGGGGACCGTGTCCCTCGTGGTGCGGTGTGGGGGGGGCTCCGGGAGTATGGGGACCGCTCCCTGTATGACCGCAGCAGGAGCTTGGTTCATTGCCGGCAGTAAGTCAGACCTGTTCCCGGTGCGTGTTGGGCTCCCCCAGGGCTGCCCTTTGTCACCGGTTCTGTTCATTACTTTTATGGACAGAATGTCTAGGCGCAGCCAGGGGCCGGAGGGTGTCCGGTTTGGGAACCTCAGAATCTCATCTCTGCTATTTGCAGACGATGTTGTTCTGTTGGCTTCATCAAATCTGAGGCCATGGCCATTTAAACTGTGTACTTCTTTAATTGGATTCAGAAGAATGAAGAATTTGAGTGATTACCTCAAGCTAATATAAAATGTGTATGTGTACATTTCATTCATTATTCTGTCTGTAAGTCACCAAATAGTTGATTATTTTTATTTGATAATGTATATCATTAATGTGATAAGCTTTTTTAGCATCAGTTATGTGGGTTGAAAGAGGATAGGCATAAATAAGCATTGCTTCAGCCTATTCCTTTTTCGGTTGAATATTTTGTTTTGTTTTGTTATTCTTATTGTTTGGAAATTTAAAATGCATCAATCAACCAAAATAAACCATTCGCACACATTTACCGATCGATCAACGTTCCCACCCTCACCTATGGTCATCCCACCCTCACCTATGGTCATCCCACCCTCACCTATGGTCATCCCACCCTCACCTATGGTCATCCCACCCTCACCTATGGTCATGAGATTTGGGTAATGACCGAAAGGACAAGATCGCAAATACAAGTGGCCGAAATGACTTTCCTTCGCAGGGTGGCTGGGCGCTGTAGTAACTGTGTGTCCTGTAGGGGGCGCTGTAGTAACTGTGTGTCCTGTAGGGGGCGCTGTAATAACCCTGTGTGTCCCGTAAGGGGTGCTGTAATAACGCTGTGTGTCCTTTAGGGGGCGCTGTAGTAACTGTGTGTCCTGTAGGGGGCTCTGTAATAACCCTGTGTGTCACGTAGGGAGCGCTGTAATAACCCTGTGTGTCCCGTAAGGGGCGCTGTAATAACGCTGTGCGTCCTGTAGGGGGCTCTGTAGTAACTGTGTGTCCCGTAAGGGGCGCTGTAATAACGCTGTGCGTCCTGTAGGGGGCACTGTAGTAACTGTGTGTCCTGTAGGGGGCGCTGTAGTAACTGTGTGTCCCGTAAGGGGCGCTGTAATAACCCTGTGTGTCCAGTAAGGGGCGCTGTAATAACGCTGTGCGTCCTGTAGGGGGCGCTGTAGTAACTGTGTGTCCTGTAGGGGGCTCTGTAATAACCCTGTGTGTCCTGTAGGTGGCGCTGTAATAACCCTGTGTGTCCTGTAGGTGGCTCTGTAATAACCCTGTGTGCCCTGTAGGTGGCTCTGTAATAACCCTGTGTGTCCTGTATGGGGCGCTGTAATAACGCTGTGTGTCCTGTAGGGGGCGCTGTAATAACCCTGTGTGTCCTGTATGGGGCGCTGTAATAACGCTGTGTGTCCTGTAGGGGGCGCTGTAGTAACTGTGTGTCCTGTAGGGGGCGCTGTAATAACCCTGTGTGTCCTGTAGGTGGCTCTGTAATAACCCTGTGTGCCCTGTAGGTGGCTCTGTAATAACCCTGTGTGTCCTGTATGGGGCGCTGTAATAACGCTGTGTGTCCTGTAGGGGGCGCTGTAATAACCCTGTGTGTCCTGTATGGGGCGCTGTAATAACGCTGTGTGTCCTGTAGGGGGCGCTGTAGTAACTGTGTGTCCTGTAGGGGGCGCTGTAATAACCCTGTGTGTCCTGTAGGTGGCGCTGTAATAACCCTGTGTGTCCTGTATGGGGCGCTGTAATAACGCTGTGTGTCCTGTAGGGGGCGCTGTAGTAACTGTGTGTCCTGTAGGGGGCGCTGTAATAACCCTGTGTGTCCCGTAAGGGGTGCTGTAATAACGCTGTGTGTCCTGTAGGGGGCGCTGTAGTAACTGTGTGTCCTGTAAGGGGTGCTGTAATAACCCTGTGCGTCCTGTAGGGGGTGCTGTAATAAGGCTGTGTGTCCTGTAGGGGGCGCTGTAGTAACTGTGTGTCCTGTAAGGGGTGCTGTAATAACCCTGTTCGTCCTGTAGGGGGTGCTGTAGTAACTGTGTGTCCTGTAAGGGGTGCTGTAATAACCCTGTGCGTCCTGTAGGGGGTGCTGTAATAACCCTGTTCGTCCTGTAGGGGGCGCTGTAGTAACTGTGTGTCCTGTAAGGGGTGCTGTAATAACCCTGTGCGTCCTGTAGAGGGCGCTGTAGTAAATGTGTGTCCTGTAGGGGGCGCTGTAATAACCCTGTGTGTCCTGTAAGGGGCGCTGTAATAACCCTGTGTGTCCTGTAGGGGGCGCTGTAGTAACTGTGTGTCCTGTAGGGGGCTCTGTCGTAACTGTGTGTCCTGTAGGGGCTCTGTAATAACCCTGTGTGTCCTGTAGGGGGCTCTGTAATAACCCTGTGTGTCCCGTAAGGGGCGCGGTAATAACCCTCTGTGTCACGTAGGGAGCGCTGTAATAACCCTGTGTGTCCCGTAAGGGGTGCTGTAATAACGCTGTGTGTCCTGTAGGGGGCGCTGTAGTAAATGTGTGTCCTGTAGGGGGTGCTGTAATAACCCTGTGTGTCCTGTAGGGGGCGCTGTAATAACCCTGTGTGTCCCGTAAGGGGCGCTGTAATAACTGTGTGTCCTGTAGGGAGCGCTGTAATAACCCTGTGTGTCCTGTAGGGGGCGCTGTAGTAACTGTGTGTCCTGTAGGGAGCGCTGTAATAACCCTGTGTGTCCTGTAGGGGGCGCTGTAGTAACTGTGTGTCCTGTAGGGAGCGCTGTAATAACCCTGTGTGTCCTGTAGGGGGCTCTGTAATAACCCTGTGTGTCCTGTAGGGGGTGCTGTAATAACCCTGTGTGTCCTGTAGGGGGTGCTGTAATAACCCTGTGTGTCCCGTAAGGGGCGCTGTAATAACCCTGTGTGTCCCGTAAGGGGCGCTGTAATAACCCTGTGTGTCCCGTATGGGGCGCTGTAGTAACTGTGTGTCCTGTAGGGAGCGCTGTAATAACCCTGTGTGTCCTGTAGGGGGCGCTGTAGTAACTGTGTGTCCTGTAGGGAGCGCTGTAATAACCCTGTGTGTCCTGTAGGGGGTGCTGTAATAACACTGTGTGTCCTGTAGGGGGCGCTGTAATAACACTGTGTGTCCTGTAGGGGGCGCTGTAATAACACTGTGTGTCCTGTAGGGGGTGCTGTAATAATCCTGTGTGTCCCGTAAGGGGCGCTGTAATAACACTGTGTGTCCTGTAGGGGGCGCTGTAATAACCCTGTGTGTCCTGTAGGGGGTGCTGTAATAATCCTGTGTGTCCTGTAGGGGGCTCTGTAATAACCCTGTGTGTCCTGTAGGGGGCGCTGTAATAACACTGTGTGTCCTGTAGGGGGCGCTGTAATAATCCTGTGTGTCCCGTAAGGGGCGCTGTAATAATCCTGTGTGTCCCGTAAGGGGCGCTGTAATAACCCTGTGTGTCCTGTAGGGGGCGCTGTAATAACCCTGTGTGTCCTGTAGGGGGCGCTGTAATAACCCTGTGTGTCCAGTAAGGGGTGCTGTAATAACCCTGTGTGTCCAGTAAGGGGTGCTGTAATAACCCTGTGTGTCCTGTAGGGGGCGCTGTAGTAAATGTGTGTCCTGTAGGGGGCTCTGTAATAACCCTGTGTGTCCTGTAGGGGGCTCTGTAATAACCCTGTGTGTCCTGTAGGGGGCGCTGTAGTAATTGTGTGTCCTGTAGGGGGTGCTGTAATAACCCTGTGTGTCCTGTAGGGGGCGCTGTAGTAACTGTGTGTCCTGTAGGGGGCGCTGTAATAACCCTGTGTTTCCTGTAGGGGGCTCTGTAATAACCTTGTGTGTCCTGTAGGGGGTGCTGTAATAACCCTGTGTGTCCTGTAGGGGGCTCTGTAATAACCCTGTGTGTCCTGTAGGGGGCGCTGTAGTAAATGTGTGTCCTGTAGGGGGCTCTGTAATAACCTTGTGTGTCCTGTAGGGGGTGCTGTAATAACTCTGTGTGTCCTGTAGGGGGCGCCATGGGAGCGTCTGGTGGATGAAGTCTCCGGGAGGTTTTACTTCTTTAACCCCACAACGGGAGCTACATCCTGGACCTTACCGGAGCCACAGGGCCCCGCCTCCTCCAGCAGCTGCCCCGTGAGTCACACACACAAAGGTTTTTCAGCCGTCATCTGTACTCTGCAGTGGAGAGTCCTGAGATAGTGCTGGGTGTCGGTACATTTGTTTTGATACCAATTCTTTAACGATACTTGGTTTTCGATACCGATGCTAAAATATGTGTGTAGAACCAGAAAACAGAACGATAATGTGTGGAAGATCTGCACATTTACAAAATCAGCTTCATCTCCAATGGCACAAAATAAGGCAAAAATGGGGAATAATTTGGGTAAGAAAATATGTCAAATATTAGAAATAAAAATGAGCAACAATGAGGGGGAGGAAATGGGAAAACGAGAAAACTTGAGGCAAAAATAAGACAAAATAAGACAAAATTAGGATTATTTTATATATTTTAGTCAGACAGAAGGTCAGGATTATTGTATATCTTTTAGTCTTCGGAAGACGTGACAGTGGGATTGAGGAGAAAAAATTGGAAATTTATTTGAGCTGAAACAACCAAGTCCCTGGACCAACGGCTTCTGTCTGACTAAAAGATATAAAATAATCCTGACTTTCTCCACCCATCCATCCATTTTCTTCCGCTTTATCCGGGGCCGGGTCGCGGGGGCAGCAGTCTCAGCAGAGATGCCCAGACTTCCCGATCCACGCACACCTCCTCCAGCTGTTCTGGGGGGACCCCGAGGTGATACCAGGCCAGCTCGGAGACATAGTCCCACCAGCGTGTCCTGGGCCTTCCACGAGGCCTCCTCCTAATAGGACATGCCTGGAGCACCTCCCGAGGGAGGCGACCAGGAGGTATCCGGAACAGATGCCCTAGCCACCTCAGCTGGCTCCTTTCGACGTGGAGGAGCAGCGGCTCGAGTCCGAGCTCCTCCCGGGTAACTGAGCTCCTCACCCGATCTCGGAGGGTGCGCCCAGCCACCCTGCGAAGGAAACTCATTTCGGCCGCTTGTATTCGCGATCTTGTCCTTTCGGTCATTACCCAAATCTCATGACCATAGGTGAGGGTGGGATGACCATAGGTGAGGGTGGGATGACCATAGGTGAGGGTGGGATGACCATAGGTGAGGGTGCGATGACCGTAGGTGAGGGTGGGGTGACCGTAGGTGAGGGTGGGATGACCGTAGGTGAGGGTGGGATGACCATAGGTGAGGGTGGGGTGACCATAGGTGAGGGTGGGATGACCATAGGTGAGGGTGGGATGACCGTAGGTGAGGGTGGGAACGTAGATCGATCGGTAAATCGAGAGCTTTGCCTCAGACTCAGCTCCCTCTTCACCACAACAGTCCGATACAGCGACCGCATCACTGCTGACGCCGCACCGATCCGTCTATCGACCTCACGCTCCGTCCGTCCCTCACTGAGAACACGACCCCGAGATACTTGAACTCCTCCACTTGGGGCAAGGACTCCCCACCGACCTGAAGCGGGGAAGCACCTTTGTTTTCGTCTGCAAACAGCAGAGATGAGATCCTGAGGTTCCCAAACCGGACACCCTCCGGCCCCTGGCTGCGCCTAGAAATTCTGTCCATAAAAGTAATGAACAGAACCGGTGACAAAGGGCAGCCCTGGGGGATACCAACACGCACCGGGAATAGGTCTGACTTACTGCCGGCAATGCGAACCAAGCTCCTGCTACGGTCATACAGGGAACAGCCCTTAGCAGAGGGCCCCGGACCCCATACTCCCGGAGCACCCCCCACAGGGCACCCCGAGGGCCCCGGACCCCATACCCCCGGAGCACCCCCCACAGGGCACCACGAGGGCCCCGGACCCCATACCCCCGGAGCACCCCCCACAGGGCACCATGAGGGCCCCAGACCCCATACTCCCGGAGCACCCCCCACAGGGCACCCCGAGGGCCCCGGACCCCATACTCCCAGAGCACCCCCCACAGGGCACCCCGAGGGCCCCGGACCCCATACTCCCGGAGCCCCCCCCACAGGGCACCATGAGGGCCCCGGACCCCATACTCCCGGAGCACCCCCCACAGGGCACCACGAGGGCCCCAGACCCCATACTCCCGGAGCACCCCCCACAGGGCACCACGAGGGACACGGTCGAACGCTTTCTCCAGATCCACAAAGCACATGTGGACTGGTTGGACGAACTCCCACAAACCCTCGAGCACCCGATGAAGGGTATAGAGCTGGTCCAGTGTTCCACAACCGGGACGAAAACCGCATTGTTCCTCCTGGATCCGAGGTTTGACTATCGGCCGGATCCTCCTCTCCAGCACCCTGGAGTAGACCTTACCAGGGAGGCTGAGGAGTGTGATCCCTCTGTAATTGGAGCACACCCTCTGATCCCCCTTCTTGAAGAGAGGGACCACCACCCCGGTCTGCCAATCCACAGGCACTGTCCCCGACCGCCACGCGATGTTGCAGAGACGTGTCAGCCAAGACAGCCCTACAACATCCAGAGACTTAAGGTACTCAGGACGAATCTCATCCACCCCTGGAGCCACCGAGGAGCTTTCTAACCACCTCGGTGACTTCAGCCTGGGTGATGGACGAGCCCCCCTCCGAGTCCCCAGCCTCTGCTTCCTCATCGGAAGACGTAACGGTGGGATTGAGGAGATCCTCGAAGTACTCCTTCCACCGCCCGACCACGTCCCCAGTCGAGGTCAGCAGCCCCGCACCCGCACTGTAAACAGTGTTGGTGAAGCACTGCTTCCCCCTCCTGAGGCGCCGGATGGTTTGCCAGAATCTCTTCGAGGCCGACCGATAGTCCTCCTCCATGGCTTCTCCAAACTCCTCCCAGACCCGAGTTTTTGCCTCTTTGACCACACTTGCTGCAGCACGCTTGGCCTGCCGGTACCTCTCAGCTGCCTCCGGAGTCCCACAAGCCAACAAGGCCAGATAGGACTCCTTCTTCAGCTTGACGGCATCCCTTACTCCCGGGCGCCACCACCGGGTTCGGGGATTGCCGCCGCGACAGGCACTAGAGACCTTACGGCCACAACTACGAGCAGCCGCATCGACAATGGAGGAGGAGAACATGGTCCACTCGGACACTCCATCTTCCCAACCTCCCTCGGAATCTGGGTGAAGCTCTTCCGGAGGTGGGAGTTGAAGACCCTACTGACAGAGGGATCCACCAGACATTCCCAACAGACCCTCACAACACGTTTGGGCCTGCCAGGTCTGACCGGCTTCTTCCCCTGCCAGCGGATCCAGCTCACCACCAGGTGGTGATCGGTTGACAGCTCAGCCCCTCTCTTCACCCGAGTGTCCGAGACACGCGGCCGGAGATCAGACGACACAACTACAAAGTCGATCATCGACCTCCTGCCTAGGGTGTCCTGGTACCACGTGCACTTATGGACATCCTTGTGCTCGAACATGGTGTTCGTTATGGACAAACCGTAACTAGCACAGAAGTCCAATAACAGAACACCACTCGGGTTCCGATCGGGGAGGCCGTTCTTCCCCATCACCCCCACCCAGGTCTCACTGTCGTTACCCACGTGGGCGTTGGAGTCCCCCAGCAGAACAATGGAGTCCCCAGCCGGAGCACCATCTAGTACCCCTCCCAGGGACTCCAAGAAGGCCGGGTACTCTGCACCGATGTTGGGCCCGTAGGCCGAGACAACGGTGAGAGACCTGTCCCCGACCCGAAGACATAGGGACGCGACCCTCTCGTTCACCGGGGTGAACTCCAACCTCCCGCACAAGCTCAGGCTCCTTTCCCCCAGCTCAGGCTCCTCCCCCCCAGCTCAGGCTCCTCCCCCCAGCGAGGTGACGTTCCATGTCCCGAACGCCAGAAGCTGCGCACGCGGACCAGGTCGTCGAGGCACCTGCCTTCGACTGCCACCCAGTCCTCTCTGCACCCGACCCCTACGGATCCCTCTGCGGGTGGTGGGTCCACAGGAAGGCGGGCCCACGTCGTCCTTTCGGGCTGTGCCCGCCCGGGCCCCGTGGGCAGAAGCCCGACCACCAGACGCTTGCATTTGAGCCCCAACCCCAGGCCTGGCTCTAGGGTGGGGCCCCGGTTGCGCCATACCGGGCGACGCCACGGTCCTCGTTCTTAAACTATCCATAGAAGTCTTTGAACTGCTCTTCGTCTGACCCGTCACCTAAGACCTGTTTGCCCTGGGAGACCCTACCAGGGGCAAACATATAAGATATGTTTTCGTTGGTTCCTGCTTTCAATACTTTTGTTATTTTGATACCTTTGATACCTTTTGACTGGTGTCGTTTGACAGGAGCCACCCAGGTCCCGGGTCCCGGGTCCCGGATCCCGGGTCCCGAGTCCCGAGTCCAACCCAAAGAAGAGCCACAGCAAAACCTTCTGTTTTACCAGTTTATTCTTTTATATTTGGTTTATATTTTCAAGAGTAAAGTTAAAGTAGACCTTTTTAGTTTGAGCTAAAGTCCCAGAGTCCGAGCGTCAGGAGAGACACGAAGCAAATGGTCCAGATCCTCACGACTTTAAGGCTCAGATTCATGTTATGATTTTGTTTGTGCTGCAGCAGCTGCCGGAGAAGGATTATCCCCACGACCAGGAGGCTTCAGCCGACGACAGCGTCTTCACCGCGGTACGTCACACTGACACATACTTTCACTGTACAGGAGTACTTTTACTGCAGTGCAGGAGTACTTTTACTGCAGTACAGGAGTACTTTTACTGCAGTGCAGGAGTACTTTTACTGCAGTGGAGTTTGGAGGAGTTTGCTGTGAAAACTGTCTCTGTGTTTGCAGAGCTCTCCTCCATCACTGCCCAGAGCTCCACCCGAGTCCAAACCAGAGGTGACACACTTCAACACTGCTCCTCCTCTGCTCCTCCTCCTCTCCTCCTCCCCTCCTCCTCCTGTCCTCCTCTCCTCCTCCTCCTCTCCTCCTCCCTTCCTCCTCCTCCACCTCTCCTCCTCCTCCTCCTCTCCTCCTCCTCCCCTCCTCTCCTCCTCCTCCCCTCCTCTCCTCCTCCTCTCCTCCTCTCCTCCTCAAACCTGTTTATGCTTATTGATGGCCGACACACACGTGTGATAATGACCTGCGTCTCTCGCCCCAGGGGCTGCTGGGTAATGGAGTTTCTGAGGCATCCTGGAGACACAGCGTGGCTGAAGGGGTGAGTTTGAGCCTTTATCTCCGAGTCTGTTCCTGGACCCCATTGAACTGAACCTTCTATCTACATTCATAACATTCAGAAGCCAGGCGCGATACTAAAGTACGACACATGGCCTGAAGTCTGGGGCGGGTCCAGGGGTCA
>CM038352.1:702500-787500 GCA_021464625.1 Proterorhinus semilunaris
GTTTGCAAACCCTGAGATATGAAATATGCAAATACATCTGAGCTGCTTCTGACTCTGTTCCAGGAAGAACTGGTCTCAGTCGTGGACGGTGCTTCACGGAGGAATCCTCACCTTCCACCGTGACCCCAAGTCTGCTCCGTCAGGCGCCGCCGTAAGGAGGGGCATCTGACACAGGGGGAGGGGCCTGAGACAGGAGGAGGGGTCTCTGACACAGGGGGAGGGGCCTCTGACACAGGGGGAGGAGCCTGAGACAGGAGGAGGGGCCTCTGACACAGGGGGAGGGGTCTCTGACACAGGGGGAAGGGCATCTGACACAGGGGGAGGGGCCTGAGACAGGAGGAGGGGCATCTGACACAGGGGGAGGGGCCCGAGACAGGAGGAGGGGTCTCTGACACAGGGGGAGGGGCCTGAGACAGGAGGAGGGGTCTCTGACACAGGGGGAGGGGTCTCTGACACAAGGGGAGGGGCCTCTGACACAGGGGGAGGAGCCTCTGACACAGGGGGATGGGCCTCTGACACAAGGGGAGGGGCCTCTGACACAGGGGGGGAGCCTGAGACAGGAGGAGGGGCCTCTGACACAGGGGGAGGGGTCTCTGACACAGGGGGAAGGGCATCTGACACAGGGGGAGGGGCCTGAGACAGGAGGAGGGGCCCCTGACACAGGGGGGAGGGACCTCTGACACAGGGGGAGAGGCCTCCGACATAGGAGGAGGGGCCTCCGACATAGGGGGAGGGGCCTGACATAGGGGGAAGGGCCTGACACAGGGGGAGGGGCCTCTGATACAGGGGGAGGGGCCTGACACGGGGGGAGGGGCCTCTGACACACTGTGCTACATGTTTTAAAGCCTTCTATTTGTCTATGATTGTAACTCATTGCCTCTTGGCCTGAACTCCCTTGAAAAAGAGGTTTTTAATCTAAATCTTTCCTGGTTAAATAAAGGTTAAATAAACATAAATAAATATATATAAGTCTGTGACTGGGGCTGTTCCATCCTTTTGTTTCACATTTTTTCTTTTTTACGACTCAATGCTTGTTTTGTACAAATCTGCTGAATTATTTAGTTATTTTTCACTATTTTCTTTACATTTAATTAAAAAAATCTAAATTGTTTTGAAAATTCCTCCCATTTTGTTTCAATATTTTTCCCAATAAAAAGTGAGTGGATGTCCCGTGTGTCCCCAGGGGAAGGCGTCTCAGATCATGCCGGAGTTCACGGTGGACCTCAGAGGAGCTTCAGTCTCGTGGGCCAACCACAAGTCGTCCAAGAAGAACGTCCTGGAGGTCAGCGCTTAACTCTCCTCCTCCCTCTCTCCTCTCTGATTGGCTGACTGCTGTCTCTGCTCTCTGATTGGTCCAGCTGAAGACGCGTTCGGGCTGTGAGTTCCTGATTCAGTACGACACCGAGAGCATCATCAGCGACTGGTTCAAGGTCATCAGCGACGCCATCGGACAACTGGTAAAACATGTATACTATCTACACGTCTCGGGGTGACGGTGGCGCAGAGAGTAGAGCGAGTCGTCTTGTCAGAGGACTGGCAGTTCGAATACTCTGACATTGTGTCATTGGGCAAGACACTTGAGCCTCCGTGCCTCCAGTGCGTCCCCTGGAGTGTGAAGGACAGGGTGAATGGGTGACCGTGATGGAAAGTGCTTTGAGGTCCTAAAGCAGGAGCTATAGAAATGTATTTCAATCTATTGATTTAACAAAAGCTTTTGATTCTGTGACTCAGCAAATTCTGTTAAAGCAGCTTCAACAGAGAAAAGCCAATAATCGATCAATCTGTTCATTTATATGATGATTTTGTACCCAGTGCTCCCTCTGCTGGCCGCGGGTTTCTACAGGAAGATTCATTTTGAAATTCAGCACAAGTTCAGCCTCTAAGTGTCCAGACATTTGATGCACAGCTGCAGAAAGAGTTTCCTCTTATAAGTGCTGATGTTTCTGGCTTAAAACACATGTTTCAAACTTACGCCAGAGCCTTAGATCTAAACCATCATTTTTCGTGTGTTCCTCTGAATTATCCAAGAGAACTTGTTGTTGATCAGTTCTCGTTTTTTCACCTCTCGATGCTTCGATCGTTCTGCTCTTTGATTTATAACTGTGTGACAGAGTCGGCCGAGGAGAGAGCAACTCTGCATTTGATTTATTTAGAAGGGACTTCCTGATTATCTCACATGTGACTAAACACCAGGTCACATGACATGAAAAATGGACTCGTAAAGCGACGCCGCCCACAAACTACAAAGACCTTTACACATGCCTCTTCCACATCCGAAACGCGTAGTATTACATCTGCATAAAGACAATTGTAATATTGTAAATATTATATTGTTCTGCTATGAAAATAAAATAACATTTAAATAATACAACCTCTCTTAACAACCTGCCACTGTGCAGGGTCAGTCCGTCGGCTGCCCTTCCTTCTCCTGGAAACTGGGGCGTAGCTTCATCTGGACCTTTTGGAAACATTTTTGAGTTGGGTTTTTATTTTGTGAAACGGGTGGTTCCACTCATGGTCCCACTCATGGTTCCACCCATGGTCTCACCCATGGTCCCACCCATGGTTCCACCCATGGTTCCACTCATGGTCCAACCCATGGTCCCACCCATGGTCCCACCCATGGTCCCACCCATGGTCCCACCCATGGTCCCACCCATGGTCTCACCCATGGTCCCACCCATGGTCCCACTCATGGTTCCACTCATGGTCCCACCCATGGTCCCACCCATGGTCCCACCCATGGTCCCACCCATGGTTCCACTCATGGTCCCACTCATGGTCCCACTCATGGTTCCACTCATGGTCCCACTCACGGTCCCACTCATGGTCCCTCTCATGGTTCCACCCATGGTCCCACCCATGGTCCCACTCATGGTTCCACCCATGGTCCCACCCATGGTCCCACTCATGGTTCCACCCATGGTCCCACCCATGGTCCCACTCATGGTTCCACCCATGGTCCCACCCATAGTCCCACCCATGGTCCCACTCATGGTCCCACTCATGGTTCCACCCATGGTCCCACTCATGGTCATGGTTCCTGTTGCTTGCCCCCCCTGTGTCATAGGCCCCTCCTCCTGTCTCAGGCCCCTCCCCCTGTGTCAGATGCCCCTCCTCCTGTCTCAGGCCCCTCCCCCTGTGTCAGATGCCCCTCCCCCTGTGTCAGATGCCCAACCATGTCTTGGTTATTCCGTCTTCTCTGTCATCTGTATGTCTAGAAGCTCCTGTCCTCGTGAGGTTTCTGACACATAAGAGGAACTCACAGACAGAATAAAACCCTTAAAACACGATGAATAGGAGAATAAAGATCTGAACCCTTGTCTGTTGACGTGTATCAGGACGGCGAGGGGTCAGAAGACTCGGACGACTCGGATCCAGACGAGAACAAAAGCAAAAGGAACTGTAAGTGTCTGCACCGTGTTCTAAATAACCGGACATGTTTATTTCATCGTGCTCCATATTTGTCTTGACTCACGTTAGTTTTCAAAAGCATCGTGGGCCCATTGTTAACCTCTCCTTAAAGAGTTCTTAAATGGACCCATTGTTTTGTGACGTCACTTCATTTATATTTGTATGTTCGCTTCAAAGACTCTTTATTTTCCTCCTGGGGTATGACAGTGATGTGGGGTATGACAGTGATGTTGTGGGGTATGACAGTGATGTTGTGGGGTATGACAGTGATGTTTTGGGGAATGACAGTGATGTTGTGGGGTATGACAGTGATGTTGTGGGCTATGACAGTGATGTTGTGGGGCATGACAGTGATGTTGTGGGGTATGACAGTGATGTGGGGTATGACAGTGATGTGGGGCATGTCAGTGATGTGGGGTATGACAGTGATGTGGGGCATGTCAGTGATGTTGTGGGGTATGACAGTGATGTTGTGGGGCATGACAGTGATGTTGTGGGCTATGACAGTGATGTTGTGGGGCATGACAGTGATGTTTTGGGGAATGACAGTGATGTTGTGGGGCATGACAGTGATGTTGTGGGGTATGACAGTGATGTTGTGGGGCATGACAGTGATGTTTTGGGGAATGACAGTGATGTTGTGGGGTATGACAGTGATGTGGGGCATGTCAGTGATGTGGGGCATGTCAGTGATGTTGTGGGGTATGACAGTGATGTTGTGGGGTATGACAGTGATGTGGGGCATGTCAGTGATGTGGGGCATGTCAGTGATGTTGTGGGGCATGACAGTGATGTTTTGGGGAATGACAGTGATGTTGTGGGCTATGACAGTGATGTTGTGGGGTATGACAGTGATGTGGGGCATGTCAGTGATGTGGGGCATGTCAGTGATGTTGTGGGGTATGACAGTGATGTTGTGGGCTATGACAGTGATGTTGTGGGGCATGACAGTGATGTTGTGGGCTATGACAGTGATGTTGTGGGGCATGACAGTGATGTTTTGGGGAATGACAGTGATGTGGGGCATGTCAGTGATGTGGGGTATGACAGTGATGTGGGGTATGACAGTGATGTTGTGGGGTATGTCAGTGATGTGGGGAATGACAGTGATGTTTTGGGGAATGACAGTGATGTTCCTGCAGTGGGGCATGACAGTGATGTTGTGGGGTATGTCAGTGATGTGGGGCATGTCAGTGATGTTGTGGGGTATGTCAGTGATGTGGGGCATGTCAGTGATGTTGTGGGGCATGTCAGTGATGTTGTGGGGTATGTCAGTGATGTGGGGTATGACAGTGATGGTGTGGGGTATGACAGTGATGTTCCTGCAGTGGGGTATGTCAGTGATGTGGGGCATGACAGTGATGTTGTGGGGTATGACAGTGATGTTGTGGGGTATGACAGTGATGTTGTGGGCTATGACAGTGATGTTGTGGGGTATGACAGTGATGTGGGGTATGACAGTGATGTTCCTGCAGTGGGGTATGTCAGTGATGTGGGGAATGACAGTGATGTTTTGGGGAATGACAGTGATGTTCCTGCAGTGGGGTATGTCAGTGATGTGGGGCATGACAGTGATGTTGTGGGGTATGACAGTGATGTGGGGTATGTCAGTGATGTGGGGTATGACAGTGATGTGGGGTATGACAGTGATGTGGGGCATGTCAGTGATGTTGTGGGGTATGTCAGTGATGTGGGGTATGACAGTGATGTTTTGGGGAATGACAGTGATGTTGTGGGGCATGACAGTGATGTTGTGGGGTATGACAGTGATGTTGTGGGCTATGACAGTGATGTTTTGGGGAATGACAGTGATGTGGGGCATGTCAGTGATGTGGGGTATGACAGTGATGTGGGGTATGACAGTGTTGTGGGGTATGTCAGTGATGTGGGGAATGACAGTGATGTTTTGGGGTATGACAGTGATGTTGTGGGGTATGTCAGTGATGTGGGGTATGTCAGTGATGTTGTGGGGTATGTCAGTGATGTGGGGCATGTCAGTGATGTTGTGGGGTATGTCAGTGATGTGGGGTATGACAGTGATGGTGTGGGGTATGACAGTGATGTTCCTGCAGTGGGGTATGTCAGTGATGTGGGGAATGACAGTGATGTTTTGGGGAATGACAGTGATGTTGTGGGGCATGACAGTGATGTTGTGGGGTATGACAGTGATGTTGTGGGCTATGACAGTGATGTTTTGGGGAATGACAGTGATGTTGTGGGGCATGACAGTGATGTGGGGCATGTCAGTGATGTGGGGTATGACAGTGATGTGGGGTATGACAGTGTTGTGGGGTATGTCAGTGATGTGGGGAATGACAGTGATGTTTTGGGGAATGACAGTGATGTTCCTGATGTGGGGTATGACAGTGAGGTTCCTGCAGTGGGGTATGTCAGTGATGTGGGGCATGTCAGTGATGTTGTGGGGTATGTCAGTGATGTGGGGTGTGACAGTGATGTTGTGGGGTATGACAGTGAGGTTCCTGATGTGGGGTATGACAGTGAGGTTCCTGCAGTGGGGTATGTCAGTGATGTGGGGTATGTCAGTGATGTGGGGTATGACAATGATGTTGTGGGGTATGACAGTGAGGTTCCTGCAGTGGGTTATGTCAGTGATGTGGGGTATGACAGTGATGGTGTGGGGTATGACAGTGAGGTTCCTGCAGTGGGGTATGTCAGTGATGTGGGGCATGACAGTGATGTTGTGGGGTATGTCAGTGATGTGGGGCATGTCAGTGATGTTGTGGGGTATGTCAGTGATGTGGGGTATGACAGTGATGGTGTGGGGTATGACAGTGATGTTCCTGCAGTGGGGTATGTCAGTGATGTGGGGTGTGACAGTGATGTTGTGGGGTATGACAGTGAGGTTCCTGCAGTGGGGTATGTCAGTGATGTGGGGTGTGACAGTGATGTTGTGGGGTATGACAGTGAGGTTCCTGATGTGGGGTATGACAGTGAGGTTCCTGCAGTGGGGTATGTCAGTGATGTGGGGTATGTCAGTGATGTTGTGGGGTATGTCAGTGATGTGGGGTATGACAGTGATGGTGTGGGGTATGACAGGGATGTGGGGTATGACAGTGATGGTGTGGGGTATGTCAGTGATGTGGGGTATGTCAGTGATGTTGTGGGGTATGACAGTGATGTGGGGAATGACAGTGATGGTGTGGGGTATGACAGGGATGTGGGGTATGACAGTGATGGTGTGGGGTATGTCAGTGATGTGGGGTATGTCAGTGATGTTGTGGGGTATGACAGTGAGGTTCCTGATGTGGGGTATGTCAGTGATGTGGGGTATGTCAGTGATGTTGTGGGGTATGACAGTGATGTGGGGAATGACAGTGATGGTGTGGGGTATGACAGGGATGTGGGGTATGACAGTGATGGTGTGGGGTATGTCAGTGATGTGGGGTATGTCAGTGATGTTGTGGGGTATGACAGTGATGTGGGGAATGACAGTGATGGTGTGGGGTATGACAGGGATGTGGGGTATGACAGTGATGGTGTGGGGTATGTCAGTGATGTGGGGTATGTCAGTGATGTTGTGGGGTATGACAGTGAGGTTCCTGTTCTGGGGTATGACAGTGATGTTGTGGGGTATGTCAGTGTTGTGGGGTATGACAGTGATGTTGTGGGGTATGTCAGTGATGTGGGGAATGACAGTGATGTTGTGGGCTATGACAGTGAGGTTCCTGATGTGGGGTATGTCAGTGATGTGGGGTATGACAGTGAGGTTCCTGATGTGAGGTATGTCAGTGATGTGGGGTATGTCAGTGATGTGGGGTATGACAGTGATGTTGTGGGCTATGACAGTGAGGTTCCTGATGTGGGGTATGTCAGTGATGTGGGGTATGTCAGTGATGTGGGGTATGACAGTGATGTTGTGGGCTATGACAGTGATGTGGGGTATGACAGTGATGTTGTGGGGTATGACAGTGATGTGGGGTATGACAGTGATGTTGTGGGGTATGACAGTGATGTGGGGTATGACAGTGATGTTGTGGGCTATGACAGTGAGGTTCCTGATGTGGGGTATGACAGTGAGGTTCCTGCAGTGGGGTATGACAGTGATGTGGGGTATGTCAGTGATGGTGTGGGGTATGACAGTGAGGTTCCTGCAGTGGGGTATGTCAGTGATGTGGGGTATGACAGTGATGTTGTGGGGTATGACAGTGATGTTGTGGGGTATGACAGTGAGGTTCCTGATGTGGGGTATGTCAGCGATGTGGGGTATGACAGTGATGGTGTGGGGTATGACAGTGATGTTGTGGGGTATGACAGTGATGGTGTGGGGTATGTCAGTGATGTTGTGGGGTATGACAGTGAGGTTCCTGATGTGGGGTATGACAGTGATGGTGTGGGGTATGTCAGTGATGTTGTGGGGTATGACAGTGAGGTTCCTGATGTGGGGTATGACAGTGAGGTTCCTGCAGTGGGGTATGTCAGTGATGTGGGGCATGACAGTGAGGTTGTGGGCCATGACAGTGATGTGGGGTATGACAGTGATGTTGTGGGGTATGACAGTGATGTGGGGTATGACAGTGATGTGGGGTATGACAGTGATGTTGTGGGCTATGACAGTGATGTGGGGTATGTCAGTGATGTGGGGTATGACAGTGATGTTGTGGGCTATGACAGTGATGTGGGGTATGACAGTGATGTTGTGGGGTATGACAGTGATGTGGGGTATGACAGTGATGTTGTGGGCTATGACAGTGATGTGGGGTATGACAGTGATGTTGTGGGGTATGACAGTGATGGTGTGGGATATGACAGTGATGTTGTGGGGTATGACAGTGATGTGGGGTATGACAGTGATGTTGTGGGGTATGACAGTGATGTGGGGTATGTCAGTGATGTGGGGTATGTCAGTGATGTGGGGTATGTCAGTGATGGTGTGGGGTATGACAGTGATGTTGTGGGGTATGACAGTGAGGTTCCTGATGTGAGGTATGTCAGTGATGTGGGGTATGACAGTGATGTTGTGGGGTATGACAGTGATGTTGTGGGCTATGACAGTGAGGTTCCTGATGTGAGGTATGTCAGTGATGTGGGGTATGACAGTGAGGTTCCTGATGTGGGGTATGTCAGTGATGTGGGGTATGTCAGTGATGTGGGGTATGTCAGTGATGGTGTGGGGTATGACAGTGAGGTTCCTGCAGTGGGGTATGTCAGTGATGTGGGGTATGTCAGTGATGTGGGGTATGTCAGTGATGGTGTGGGGTATGACAGTGATGTTGTGGGCTATGACAGTGAGGTTCCTGCAGTGGGGTATGTCAATGATGTGGGGTATGTCAGTGATGTGGGGTATGTCAGTGATGTGGGGTATGTCAGTGATGTGGGGTATGTCAGTGATGTGGGGTATGACAGTTATGTTGTGGGGTATGACAGTGAGGTTCCTGCAGTGGGGCATGACAGTGATGTTGTGGGGTATGTCAGTGATGTGGGGCATGTCAGTGATGTTGTGGGGCATGTCAGTGATGTTGTGGGGTATGTCAGTGATGTGGGGTATGACAGTGATGGTGTGGGGTATGACAGTGATGTTCCTGCAGTGGGGTATGTCAGTGATGTGGGGCATGACAGTGATGTTGTGGGGTATGACAGTGATGTTGTGGGGTATGACAGTGATGTTGTGGGCTATGACAGTGATGTTGTGGGGTATGACAGTGATGTGGGGTATGACAGTGATGTTCCTGCAGTGGGGTATGTCAGTGATGTGGGGAATGACAGTGATGTTTTGGGGAATGACAGTGATGTTCCTGCAGTGGGGTATGTCAGTGATGTGGGGCATGACAGTGATGTTGTGGGGTATGACAGTGATGTGGGGTATGTCAGTGATGTGGGGTATGACAGTGATGTGGGGTATGACAGTGATGTGGGGCATGTCAGTGATGTTGTGGGGTATGTCAGTGATGTGGGGTATGACAGTGATGTTTTGGGGAATGACAGTGATGTTGTGGGGCATGACAGTGATGTTGTGGGGTATGACAGTGATGTTGTGGGCTATGACAGTGATGTTTTGGGGAATGACAGTGATGTTGTGGGGCATGACAGTGATGTTGTGGGGTATGACAGTGATGTTGTGGGGCATGACAGTGATGTTTTGGGGAATGACAGTGATGTTGTGGGGTATGACAGTGATGTGGGGCATGTCAGTGATGTGGGGCATGTCAGTGATGTTGTGGGGTATGACAGTGATGTTGTGGGGTATGACAGTGATGTGGGGCATGTCAGTGATGTGGGGCATGTCAGTGATGTTGTGGGGCATGACAGTGATGTTTTGGGGAATGACAGTGATGTTGTGGGCTATGACAGTGATGTTGTGGGGTATGACAGTGATGTGGGGCATGTCAGTGATGTGGGGCATGTCAGTGATGTTGTGGGGTATGACAGTGATGTTGTGGGCTATGACAGTGATGTTGTGGGGCATGACAGTGATGTTGTGGGCTATGACAGTGATGTTGTGGGGCATGACAGTGATGTTTTGGGGAATGACAGTGATGTGGGGCATGTCAGTGATGTGGGGTATGACAGTGATGTGGGGTATGACAGTGATGTTGTGGGGTATGTCAGTGATGTGGGGAATGACAGTGATGTTTTGGGGAATGACAGTGATGTTCCTGCAGTGGGGCATGACAGTGATGTTGTGGGGTATGTCAGTGATGTGGGGCATGTCAGTGATGTTGTGGGGTATGTCAGTGATGTGGGGCATGTCAGTGATGTTGTGGGGCATGTCAGTGATGTTGTGGGGTATGTCAGTGATGTGGGGTATGACAGTGATGGTGTGGGGTATGACAGTGATGTTCCTGCAGTGGGGTATGTCAGTGATGTGGGGCATGACAGTGATGTTGTGGGGTATGACAGTGATGTTGTGGGGTATGACAGTGATGTTGTGGGCTATGACAGTGATGTTGTGGGGTATGACAGTGATGTGGGGTATGACAGTGATGTTCCTGCAGTGGGGTATGTCAGTGATGTGGGGAATGACAGTGATGTTTTGGGGAATGACAGTGATGTTCCTGCAGTGGGGTATGTCAGTGATGTGGGGCATGACAGTGATGTTGTGGGGTATGACAGTGATGTGGGGTATGTCAGTGATGTGGGGTATGACAGTGATGTGGGGTATGACAGTGATGTGGGGCATGTCAGTGATGTTGTGGGGTATGTCAGTGATGTGGGGTATGACAGTGATGTTTTGGGGAATGACAGTGATGTTGTGGGGCATGACAGTGATGTTGTGGGGTATGACAGTGATGTTGTGGGCTATGACAGTGATGTTTTGGGGAATGACAGTGATGTGGGGCATGTCAGTGATGTGGGGTATGACAGTGATGTGGGGTATGACAGTGTTGTGGGGTATGTCAGTGATGTGGGGAATGACAGTGATGTTTTGGGGTATGACAGTGATGTTGTGGGGTATGTCAGTGATGTGGGGTATGTCAGTGATGTTGTGGGGTATGTCAGTGATGTGGGGCATGTCAGTGATGTTGTGGGGTATGTCAGTGATGTGGGGTATGACAGTGATGGTGTGGGGTATGACAGTGATGTTCCTGCAGTGGGGTATGTCAGTGATGTGGGGAATGACAGTGATGTTTTGGGGAATGACAGTGATGTTGTGGGGCATGACAGTGATGTTGTGGGGTATGACAGTGATGTTGTGGGCTATGACAGTGATGTTTTGGGGAATGACAGTGATGTTGTGGGGCATGACAGTGATGTGGGGCATGTCAGTGATGTGGGGTATGACAGTGATGTGGGGTATGACAGTGTTGTGGGGTATGTCAGTGATGTGGGGAATGACAGTGATGTTTTGGGGAATGACAGTGATGTTCCTGCAGTGGGGTATGTCAGTGATGTGGGGTATGTCAGTGATGTGGGGTATGTCAGTGATGTTGTGGGGTATGTCAGTGATGTGGGGCATGTCAGTGATGTTGTGGGGTATGTCAGTGATGTGGGGTGTGACAGTGATGTTGTGGGGTATGACAGTGAGGTTCCTGATGTGGGGTATGACAGTGAGGTTCCTGCAGTGGGGTATGTCAGTGATGTGGGGTATGTCAGTGATGTGGGGTATGACAATGATGTTGTGGGGTATGACAGTGAGGTTCCTGCAGTGGGTTATGTCAGTGATGTGGGGTATGACAGTGATGGTGTGGGGTATGACAGTGAGGTTCCTGCAGTGGGGTATGTCAGTGATGTGGGGCATGACAGTGATGTTGTGGGGTATGTCAGTGATGTGGGGCATGTCAGTGATGTTGTGGGGTATGTCAGTGATGTGGGGTATGACAGTGATGGTGTGGGGTATGACAGTGATGTTCCTGCAGTGGGGTATGTCAGTGATGTGGGGTGTGACAGTGATGTTGTGGGGTATGACAGTGAGGTTCCTGCAGTGGGGTATGTCAGTGATGTGGGGTGTGACAGTGATGTTGTGGGGTATGACAGTGAGGTTCCTGATGTGGGGTATGACAGTGAGGTTCCTGCAGTGGGGTATGTCAGTGATGTGGGGTATGTCAGTGATGTTGTGGGGTATGTCAGTGATGTGGGGTATGACAGTGATGGTGTGGGGTATGACAGGGATGTGGGGTATGACAGTGATGGTGTGGGGTATGTCAGTGATGTGGGGTATGTCAGTGATGTTGTGGGGTATGACAGTGATGTGGGGAATGACAGTGATGGTGTGGGGTATGACAGGGATGTGGGGTATGACAGTGATGGTGTGGGGTATGTCAGTGATGTGGGGTATGTCAGTGATGTTGTGGGGTATGACAGTGAGGTTCCTGATGTGGGGTATGTCAGTGATGTGGGGTATGTCAGTGATGTTGTGGGGTATGACAGTGATGTGGGGAATGACAGTGATGGTGTGGGGTATGACAGGGATGTGGGGTATGACAGTGATGGTGTGGGGTATGTCAGTGATGTGGGGTATGTCAGTGATGTTGTGGGGTATGACAGTGATGTGGGGAATGACAGTGATGGTGTGGGGTATGACAGGGATGTGGGGTATGACAGTGATGGTGTGGGGTATGTCAGTGATGTGGGGTATGTCAGTGATGTTGTGGGGTATGACAGTGAGGTTCCTGTTCTGGGGTATGACAGTGATGTTGTGGGGTATGTCAGTGTTGTGGGGTATGACAGTGATGTTGTGGGGTATGTCAGTGATGTGGGGAATGACAGTGATGTTGTGGGCTATGACAGTGAGGTTCCTGATGTGGGGTATGTCAGTGATGTGGGGTATGACAGTGAGGTTCCTGATGTGAGGTATGTCAGTGATGTGGGGTATGTCAGTGATGTGGGGTATGACAGTGATGTTGTGGGCTATGACAGTGAGGTTCCTGATGTGGGGTATGTCAGTGATGTGGGGTATGTCAGTGATGTGGGGTATGACAGTGATGTTGTGGGCTATGACAGTGATGTGGGGTATGACAGTGATGTTGTGGGGTATGACAGTGATGTGGGGTATGACAGTGATGTTGTGGGGTATGACAGTGATGTGGGGTATGACAGTGATGTTGTGGGCTATGACAGTGAGGTTCCTGATGTGGGGTATGACAGTGAGGTTCCTGCAGTGGGGTATGACAGTGATGTGGGGTATGTCAGTGATGGTGTGGGGTATGACAGTGAGGTTCCTGCAGTGGGGTATGTCAGTGATGTGGGGTATGACAGTGATGTTGTGGGGTATGACAGTGATGTTGTGGGGTATGACAGTGAGGTTCCTGATGTGGGGTATGTCAGCGATGTGGGGTATGACAGTGATGGTGTGGGGTATGACAGTGATGTTGTGGGGTATGACAGTGATGGTGTGGGGTATGTCAGTGATGTTGTGGGGTATGACAGTGAGGTTCCTGATGTGGGGTATGACAGTGATGGTGTGGGGTATGTCAGTGATGTTGTGGGGTATGACAGTGAGGTTCCTGATGTGGGGTATGACAGTGAGGTTCCTGCAGTGGGGTATGTCAGTGATGTGGGGCATGACAGTGAGGTTGTGGGCCATGACAGTGATGTGGGGTATGACAGTGATGTTGTGGGGTATGACAGTGATGTGGGGTATGACAGTGATGTGGGGTATGACAGTGATGTTGTGGGCTATGACAGTGATGTGGGGTATGTCAGTGATGTGGGGTATGACAGTGATGTTGTGGGCTATGACAGTGATGTGGGGTATGACAGTGATGTTGTGGGGTATGACAGTGATGTGGGGTATGACAGTGATGTTGTGGGCTATGACAGTGATGTGGGGTATGACAGTGATGTTGTGGGGTATGACAGTGATGGTGTGGGATATGACAGTGATGTTGTGGGGTATGACAGTGATGTGGGGTATGACAGTGATGTTGTGGGGTATGACAGTGATGTGGGGTATGTCAGTGATGTGGGGTATGTCAGTGATGTGGGGTATGTCAGTGATGGTGTGGGGTATGACAGTGATGTTGTGGGGTATGACAGTGAGGTTCCTGATGTGAGGTATGTCAGTGATGTGGGGTATGACAGTGATGTTGTGGGGTATGACAGTGATGTTGTGGGCTATGACAGTGAGGTTCCTGATGTGAGGTATGTCAGTGATGTGGGGTATGACAGTGAGGTTCCTGATGTGGGGTATGTCAGTGATGTGGGGTATGTCAGTGATGTGGGGTATGTCAGTGATGGTGTGGGGTATGACAGTGAGGTTCCTGCAGTGGGGTATGTCAGTGATGTGGGGTATGTCAGTGATGTGGGGTATGTCAGTGATGGTGTGGGGTATGACAGTGATGTTGTGGGCTATGACAGTGAGGTTCCTGCAGTGGGGTATGTCAATGATGTGGGGTATGTCAGTGATGTGGGGTATGTCAGTGATGTGGGGTATGTCAGTGATGTGGGGTATGTCAGTGATGTGGGGTATGACAGTTATGTTGTGGGGTATGACAGTGAGGTTCCTGCAGTGGGGTATGACAGTGATGTGGGGTATGACAGTGATGTTGTGGGCTATGACAGTGAGGTTCCTGCAGTGGGGTATGTCAGTGATGTGGGGTATGTCAGTGATGTGGGGTATGACAGTGATGTTGTGGGCTATGACAGTGAGGTTCCTGCAGTGGGGTATGTCAGTGATGTGGGGTATGACAGTGATGTTGTGGGGTATGACAGTGAGGTTCCTGCAGTGGGGTATGACAGTGATGTGGGGTATGACAGTGAGGTTCCTGCAGTGGGGTATGTCAGTGATGTGGGGTATGACAGTGATGTTGTGGGCTATGACAGTGAGGTTCCTGCAGTGGGGTATGTCAGTGATGTGGGGTATGACAGTGATGTTGTGGGCTATGACAGTGAGGTTCCTGCAGTGGGGTATGACAGTGATGTGGGGTATGACAGTGAGGTTCCTGCAGTGGGGTATGTCAGTGATGTGGGGTATGACAGTGATGTTGTGGGCTATGACAGTGAGGTTCCTGCAGTGGGGTATGTCAGTGATGTGGGGTATGACAGTGATGTTGTGGGCTATGACAGTGAGGTTCCTGATGTGAGGTATGTCAGTGATGTGGGGTATGACAGTGATGTTGTGGGGTATGACAGTGAGGTTCCTGATGTGGGGTATGACAGTGATGTTCCTGGGTATGACGGTGATGTTCCTCTGTTGCAGCGTCCCGGGTCTCATCCTCAGACTCGGACCAGAGACGAGTCCGACATAAACTCAGACGTTTCCTCCAACGACGGCCCACACTACAGAGCGTCAAGGAGAAGGGCTACATCCGAGGTCTGACTCCTCCCTCTCCTCTGGCCACGCCCCCTGACTCCTCCCTCTAACCCCTCCCTCTCTCTCCTCAGACGCCGTGTTCGGCTGTCACCTGGACACGCTCTGTCACCGTGAGAACGCGCCTGTGCCGCGCTTCGTGCACAAGTGCGTGCGATACGTGGAGCGCCATGGCCTGGACACGGACGGGATCTACCGCGTATCGGGAAACCTCGCCGTGATCCAGCGGCTCAGACACAAGGCTGACCACGGTAAGCCCCGCCCCTCAGGATGCCCGCCCCTCAGGTTCACAGAGGGGGCACTAAAGCCTCTCATGAAGTGGCTCCATGTTGTTTTGTTTGGAGTAGAAGCCGATATTTCAGACCCAGAAACACAGAAGGACGGCTCGTCGTGTCGGGGGAGCATCTGGTCGCGTTGGGTCGCGTTGGGTCGTGTCTGGTCGCGTTGGGTCGTGTCAGGGGAGCGTTGGGTCATTATAAACACCTCTCTCTTACAGAGGAACACTTGGACCTAGAGGACGGCTCAGTGACAGAGGTCCATGATGTGACTGGAGTGTTGGGTCGTGTAGGGGGAGCATTGGGTCGTGTCTGGTCGCTTTGGGTCGTGTGGGGAGAGCGTTGGGTCGGGTCAGGGTTGTGTTTGGTCGTGTCAGGGGAGCGTTGGGTCATGTCTGGTCGCGTTGGGTCATGTAAGGGGAGCATTGGGTTGTGTCTGATTGCGTTGGGTCATGTAGGGGGAGCGTTGGATCGTGTCTGGTCGCGTTGGGTCATGCCAGGGGAGCATTGGGTCATGTCTGGTCGCGTTGGGTCATGTCAGGGGAGCATTGGGTCGTGTCTGGTCGCTTTGGGTCGTGTGGGGAGAGCGTTGGGTCGGGTCAGGGTTGTGTTTGGTCGTGTCAGGGGAGCGTTGGGTCATGTCTGGTCGCGTTGGGTCATGTAAGGGGAGCATTGGGTTGTGTCTGATTGCGTTGGGTCATGTAGGGGGAGCGTTGGATCGTGTCTGGTCGCGTTGGGTCATGCCAGGGGAGCGTTGGGTCGTGTCTGGTCGTGTTGGGTCGTGCCAGGGGAGCGTTGGGTCGTGTCTGGTCGTGTTGGGTCATGTCAGGGGAGCGTTGGGTCATTATAAACATCTCTCTCTTACAGAGGAACACTTGGACCTGGAGGACGGCTCAGTGACAGGTCCATAATGTGAATGTAGAGTTGGGTCGTGTCTGGTCGCGTTGGGTCGTGTAGGGGGAGCGTTGGATCGTGTCTGGTCGCGTTGGGTCGTGTAGGGGGAGCGTTGGGTCGTGTCTGGTCGCGTTGGGTCGTGTAGGGGGAGCGTTGGATCGTGTTTGGTCACGTTGGGTCGTGCCAGGGGAGCGTTGGGTCGTGTAGGGGGAGCATTTGGTCGTGTCTGGTCGTGTTGGGTCGTGTAGGGGGAGCATTTGGTCGTGTCTGGTCGTGTTGGGTCGTGCCAGGGGAGCGTTGGGTCGTGTCTGGTCGCGTTGGGTCGTGTAGGGGGAGCATTGGATCGTGTCTGGTCGCGTTGGGTCGTGTAGGGGGAGCATTGGATCGTGTCTGGTCGCGTTGGGTCGTGTAGGGGGAGCATTGGATCGTGTCTGGTCGCGTTGGGTCGTGTAGGGGGAGCATTGGATCGTGTCTGGTCGTGTTGGGTCGTGCCAGGGGAGCGTTGGGTCGTGTCTGGTCGTGTTGGGTCATGTCAGGGGAGCGTTGGGTCATTATAAACATCTCTCTCTTACAGAGGAACACTTGGACCTGGAGGACGGCTCGGTGACAGAGGTCCATGTCGTGACCGGAGCGTTAAAGTTGTTCTTCAGGGAGTTACCGGAGCCGCTGTTTCCCTTCAGCGAATACGACAAGTTCATCGCCGCCATCCGTGAGTACTTCTACTACTACTCCTGTAAATACTGATGGAAGTACTGATATTAGTAGTAGTAGTATTTGTAGTAGTATTTGTGGCAGTAGTAGTAGTAGTAATAACAGTCCTGTGTTTTCCAGAGTTATCCGATTACTCCCAGAGAGTTTCTTACATAAAGGACCTAGTCCAGACGCTTCCTCTGCCGAATCACAGCACCATGGAGCTGCTCTTCCGACACTTACGACGGTCAGTACTGCAATACTACAGAGTATACACTCATTGTAATCTTCTTTTGTAGGGCACATTGAGTTGCCTTGCGTACGAAATGCACGGTTTACCGTAAATAAAGTTGCCTTGCCTGAGTTACACTTTGAGTGACTTTTGGCCAAATCCAAAATGAAAATAGTAATAATGCCCCGAGGAAAAGTGGGTTTTGTTTTATCTACACGTGGCCGCAGATCCACGTGACCGCAGATCCACGTGACTGCAGATCCACGTGACCGCAGATCCACGTGGCTGCGGATCCACGTGACTGAAGATCCACGTGACCGCAGATCCACGTGGCTGCGGATCCACGTGACTGCAGATCCTCGTGCCTGCAGATCCACGTGACTGCAGATCCACGTGACTGAAGATCCACGTGGCTGCGGATCCACGTGACTGCAGATCCACGTGACTGCACATCCACGTGACTGCGGATCTACGTGACTGCAGATCCACATGACTGCAGATCCACGTGACTGCGGATCCACGTGGCTGCGGATCCACGTGACTGCGGATCCACGTGGCTGCAGATCCACGTGACTGCAGATCCTCGTGACTGCAGATCCTCGTGCCTGCAGATCCACGTGACTGCAGATCCACGTGACTGCAGATCCTCGTGACTGCAGATCCTCGTGACTGCAGATCCTCGTGCCTGCAGATCCACGTGACTGCAGATCCTCGTGACTGCAGATCCACGTGTCTGCACATCCACGTGACTGCAGATCCACGTGACTGCGGATCCACGTGACTGCGGATCTACGTGACTGCAGATCCACATGACTGCAGATCCACGTTACTGCGGATCCACGTGGCTGCGGATCCACGTGACTGCGGATCCACGTGGCTGCAGATCCACGTGGCTGCAGATCCACGTGACTGCAGATCCTCGTGACTGCAGATCCTCGTGCCTGCAGATCCACGTGACTGCAGATCCACGTGACTGCAGATCCTCGTGACTGCAGATCCTCGTGCCTGCAGATCCACGTGACTGCAGATCCTCGTGACTGCAGATCCACGTGTCTGCACATCCACGTGACTGCAGATCCACGTGACTGCGGATCCACGTGGCTGCAGATCCTTGTGACTGCAGATCCACGTGACTGCGGATCCACGTGGCTGCGGATCCACGTGACTGCACATCCACGTGACTGCAGATCCACGTGACTGCAGATCCACGTGACTGCGGATCCACGTGACTGAAGATCCCCGTGACTGAAGATCCACGTGACTGCAGATCCACGTGACTGCACATCCACGTGACTGCAGATCCACGTGACTGCACATCCACGTGGCTGCGGATCCACGTGACTGAAGATCCACGTGACTGCGGATCCACGTGACTGAAGATCCACGTGACTGCAGATCCACGTGACTGCGGATCCATGTGACTGCAGATCCACGTGACTGCGGATTTATGGTAAACATGACAAAATGTGCAAAGGTTCGAGGTGTATTAGTGCTCTCGCGAGTCACTGTATATTTGCTGGTGCATCTCTAGTAGTAACCGCGCCCTGTCGTTCCCGTGGTAACCGCGCCCTGTCGTTCCCGTGGTAACCGTCCTCTGTCGTTGCAGGGTGGTGGACCACAAGGAGCAGAACCGCATGTCTGTGCAGAGTCTGGCCATCGTGTTGGGCCCCACGCTGCTCCGCCCGCAGGTGGAGTCCAACATGACGGTGAACATGGTGTTCCAGAGCCGCCTGGTGGAGCTGATGCTGCAGGAGCTCGTCAGCATCTTCCCCCCGCCCAAAACAAGAGACTGATACCACCACAGGAAACCCCATCCCCAGGCCCTTTAGTACGGGACGGCCCAGTACAGGACGGCCCGTTAGTACAGGACGGCCCTTTAGTACAGGCCCTTTAGTACAGGACGGCCCAGTACAGGACGGCCCTTTAGTACAGGACGGCCCTTTAGTACAGGCCCGTTAGTACAGGACGGCCCGTTAGTACAGGACGGCCCTTTAGTACAGGACGGCCCGTTAGTACAGGCCCTTTAGTACAGGACGGCCCTTTAGTACAGGACGGCCCTTTAGTACAGGACGGCCCTTTAGTACAGGACGGCCCTTTAGTACAGGACGGCCCGTTAGTACAGGACGGCCCTTTAGTACAGGACGGCCCTTTAGTACAGGACGGCCCTTTAGTACGGGACGGCCCTTTAGTACAGGACGGCCCTTTAGTACAGGACGGCCCTTTAGTACAGGAGGGCCCGTTAGTACAGGACGGCCCGTTAGTACAGGACGGCCCTTTAGTACAGGACGGCCCTTTAGTACAGGACGGCCCAGTACAGGACGGTATTGAAAGCGCCCCAAACAAATATAAATCTTTATATTCAGGTGTTGATGCTGCTGGTCGTCAACATTAAAAATGAAAAACACAGGTTGGAGAAGTTTGGAGGAAACAAGTGGATAAAATTGGGGAAATGTTTGGGGAAAATGTGAGAAAATGTGAGAAAGAACAAAACATTGGAAAGAGTTTATTTTTTCCTTTTGTCGTTAAAGGAAGTTTCTTGGTTGTTTCGCCTCAAACACGTGATACAAATGTAAAAGGAATAAATGAACTTTATTCATCTGTGTTCTAGTCTCGTTCAAGCCCTGTGGATGTGTATGTGTGACACTTTATATCTGATCTAAAGTCTGGACCTTCATTAAGGATTTAGGACAGAATCTAAATGTGGAAACAGCTGGAAACATCTGGATCAGAATCATAAAAATAAAACTGACAGCTATAGGAAACATGTGCTGCGTTTGTGAAATCCACAGAGCGATGGCTGGACACATCGCTCTGTGTAATGCTAACGGCTATAGGAAAATACATAGCACAGGCTAATGCTAACGGCTATAGGAAAATACATAGCACAGGCTAATGCTAACGGCTATAGGAAAATACATAGCACAGGCTAATGCTAACGGCTATAGGAAAATACATAGCACAGGCTAATGCTAACGGCTATAGGAAAATACATAGCACAGGCTAATGTTAACGGCTATAGGAAAATACATAGCACAGGCTAATGCTAACGGCTATAGGAAAATACATAGCACAGGCTAATGCTAACGGCTATAGGAAAATACATAGCACAGGCTAATGCTAACGGCTATAGGAAAATACATAGCACAGGCTAATGTTAACGGCTATAGGAAAATACATAGCACAGGCTAATGTTAACGGCTATAGGAAAATACAGAGCACAGGCTAATGCTAACGGCTATAGGAAAATACATAGCACAGGCTAATGTTAACGGCTATAGGAAAATACATAGCACAGGCTAATGTTAACGGCTATAGGAAACATGTGCTGCGTTTGTGAAATCCACAGAGCGATGGCTGGACACATCGCTCTGTGTAATGCTAACGGCTATAGGAAAATACATAGCACAGGCTAATGCTAACGGCTATAGGAAAATACATAGCACAGGCTAATGCTAACGGCTATAGGAAAATACATAGCACAGGCTAATGCTAACGGCTATAGGAAAATACAAAGCACAGGCTAATGTTAACGGCTATAGGAAAATACATAGCACAGGCTAATGTTAACGGCTATAGGAAAATACAGAGCACAGGCTAATGCTAACGGCTATAGGAAAATACATAGCACAGGCTAATGTTAACGGCTATAGGAAAATACATAGCACAGGCTAATGCTAACGGCTATAGGAAAATACATAGCACAGGCTAATGCTAACGGCTATAGGAAAATACATAGCACAGGCTAATGTTAACGGCTATAGGAAAATACATAGCACAGGCTAATGCTAACGGCTATAGGAAAATACATAGCACAGGCTAATGCTAATGGCTATAGGAAAATACATAGCACAGGCTAATGTTAACGGCTATAGGAAAATACATAGCACAGGCTAATGTTAACGGCTATAGGAAAATACAGAGCACAGGCTAATGCTAACGGCTATAGGAAAATACATAGCACAGGCTAATGTTAACGGCTATAGGAAAATACATAGCACAGGCTAATGCTAACGGCTATAGGAAAATACAATACAGGACAAGCTGATGGTAACAGTGTCCCAGACCAGTCGACGGCTAACTGTCCACAAATGCTCTTCTCTTTATTCCTCTTTGTCACAGCTGCCTCCTTCAGAATAAAACCTCTGACCCTTCAGAAGGAAACTTCCAACCTTTCAGAATAAAACTCCTGACCCTTCAGAATAAAAGGCTTAACGGGCAAAGGAAAATGGGACTTTGGTAAATGGTTTGTATCAAATGTTTGTATTTGTTTGTTTGAAATAATCCCGGGCTTTTATTGTGGCGGGTGTTTTTCAAAAGTGTATTTTATTTTGACAGTCCTGTACAGACACGTTTTTATGAATATTTTACTGAGATTAAACTGTACTCCACGTCTGAGCCTCGTCCGTCACCTGTGACACCATCTGCATAACCCCTGTGTCTCTAACCCCTGTGTCTCTGTGACACCATCTGCATAACCCCTGTGTCTCTGTGACACCATCTGCATAACCCCTGTGTCTCTGTGACACCATCTGCATAACCCCTGTGTCTCTGTGTCTGAATCCCATTCATTTCAATGGACATGAGTCAATCCTGCAGGTTTTTCTGTCTTTGACATTTGTGCTTCAAAGATGAAACTATTATTATGTTTCCATCCCAGAGGACCTCCTTCCAGAGGACCTCCTTCCAGAGGACCTCCTTTACCTACACATACACGTATTTTTCCTAAAGTTACAGGGCCTAAACGAGTCCTCCACGTCTGGGAATCTTCATTTAAACTCCAGATCCATGGGAGGAGCAGGAGGATGAGGAGGAGCAGGAGGGTGAGGAGGTGCAGGAGGATGAGAAGGTGTAGGAGGAGCAGAAGGATGAGGAGGAGCAGGAGGGGGAGGAGCAGGAGGATGAGGAGGAGCAGGAGGATGAGAAGGAGGCGGAGGAGCAGGAGGAGAATCAGGAAGAGGCGGAGCATTAGGAGGAGGCGGAGCCTCTGTGCGCCCTCTGAGGAACGTATCGATATCACTTTTAGTATCGATTCAATATCGAGGAATACATTTTTTGACCAATCTATCCAGGAATCAAATGAACAGTGTGTGTGTTCCTCCACCAGGGGGCAGTGTGTGTGTTCCTCCACCAGGGGGCAGTGTGTGTGTTCCTCCACCAGGGGGCAGTGTGTGTGTTCCTCCACCAGGGGGCAGTGTGTGTGTTCCTCCACCAGGGGGCAGTGTGTGTGTTCCTCCACCAGGGGGCAGTGTGTGTGTTCCTCCACCAGGGGGCAGTGTGTGTGTTCCTCCACCAGGGGGCAGTCAAAGATCTGTAATAAAACTCTAGACAGGATGTGGCGCTGCATTTGTCCCACAGGAGGTCAGAGTTCAAACTGCGATGCTTAATATGGCCCTAAGTGACTTTTATAGCAGTGATAGTATCATTAGTATCATTAGTATCACAGCAGGCAAAGGAGGACACTTAAAGGGACTAAATGCAAGTTGATCATTTTTATACTCACTACTGCCACCTCAGGTCTAACGTGAAACTGCAGTCTCTATATTAAGCTGAATGACAGGGTTGTGGTGAACAGGTCATGGCTGGAACATGGACGAGGAGGAAAATACTTTATTTTATCATTTTTAAACTCCGTATAGTCCCTTTAAGTGTTAAAATATGACATTTATGACCAACACCGAGTGCCGCCATGTTGTTTTCCCAGCTCGGGGCTGTGAGGATCGTTCCAGCTGAAATGTCTCTCCTGTTTCTAACCCAGTGCTGATTCTGAGATACGAGAGCAGAGTGTGTGTCTCCACCAGGGGGCAGTGTGCTGTGCAGAGTGTGTGTGTGTCTCCACCAGGGGGCAGTGTTATGTGCAGAGTGTGTGTGTGTTTCCACCAGGGGGCAGAGTGCTGTGCAGAGTGTGTGTGTCTCCACCAGGGGGCAGTGTTATGTGCAGAGTGTGTGTGTCTCCACCAGGGGGCAGTGTGCTGTGCAGAGTGTGTGTGTGCTGTGCAGAGTGTGTGTCTCCACCAGGGGGCAGAGTGCTGTGCAGAGTGTGTGTCTCCACCAGGGGGCAGTGTGCTGTGCAGAGTGTGTGTCTCCACCAGGGGGCAGGGTGCTGTGCAGAGTGTGTGTGTGTGTGTCTCCACCAGGGGGCAGTGTGCTGTGCAGAGTGTGTGTCTCCACCAGGGGGCAGGGTGCTGTGCAGAGTGTGTGTGTGTGTGTCTCCACCAGGGGGCAGTGTGCTGTGCAGAGTGTGTGTGTGTCTCCACCAGGGGGCAGTGTGCTGTGCAGAGTGTGTGTGTCTCCACCAGGGGGCAGTGTGCTGTGCAGAGAGAGCGTAACAGTTTGGTACAAAACGTCTTTAATAAAATAGAATCATATTTACAGCTTTTTCATAAATAAATAAATATCATAAATATGTCAAATAAATATCGTTCTTAAATAAACGTGTCCTTGGGCAGGACACTTCTGCGCCTCATCTCCTCCGGTCTCTGCCTGAGGATGTTAAAAGGTTATCCTCCGGTGGCAGAGTGGTTATCCTCAGGTGGCAGAGTGGTTATCCTCGGGTGGCAGAGTGGTTATCCTCAGGTGGCAGAGTGGTTATCCTCCGGTGGCACAGTGGTTATCCTCCGGTGGCAGAGTGGTTATCCTCGGGTGGCAGAGTGGTTATCCTCGGGTGGCACAGTGGTTATCCTCGGGTGGCAGAGTGGTTATCCTCGGGTGGCAGAGTGGTTAGTGTCAGGTGGCAGAGTGGTTATCCTCCGGTGGCACAGTGGTTATCCTCAGGTGGCAGAGTGGTTATCCTCCGGTGGCACAGTGGTTATCCTCAGGTGGCAGAGTGGTTATCCTCCGGTGGCAGAGTGGTTATCCTCAGGTGGCAGAGTGGTTATCCTCAGGTGGCAGAGTGGTTATCCTCGGGTGGCAGAGTGGTTAGTGTCAGGTGGCAGAGTGGTTATCCTCCGGTGGCAGAGTGGTTATCCTCAGGTGGCAGAGTGGTTATCCTCCGGTGGCACAGTGGTTATCCTCAGGTGGCAGAGTGGTTATCCTCCGGTGGCAGAGTGGTTATCCTCAGGTGGCAGAGTGGTTATCCTCAGGTGGCAGAGTGGTTATCCTCCGGTGGCAGAGTGGTTATCCTCCGGTGGCACAGTGGTTATCCTCCGGTGGCAGAGTGGTTATCCTCCGGTGGCAGAGTGGTTATCCTCGGGTGGCACAGTGGTTATCCTCAGGTGGCAGAGTGGTTATCCTCGGGTGGCAGAGTGGTTATCCTCGGGTGGCAGAGTGGTTAGTGTCAGGTGGCAGAGTGGTTATCCTCGGGTGGCAGAGTGGTTAGTGTCAGGTGGCAGAGTGGTTATCCTCAGGTGGCAGAGTGGTTATCCTCCGGTGGCACAGTGGTTATCCTCAGGTGGCAGAGTGGTTATCCTCAGGTGGCAGAGTGGTTAGTGTCAGGTGGCAGAGTGGTGATCCTCAGGTGGCAGAGTGGTTATCCTCAGGTGGCACAGTGGTTATCCTCAGGTGGCACAGTGGTTATCCTCAGGTGGCAGAGTGGTTATCCTCCGGTGGCAGAGTGGTTATCCTCAGGTGGCACAGTGGTTATCCTCAGGTGGCACAGTGGTTATCCTCGGGTGGCACAGTGGTTATCCTCGGGTGGCACAGTGGTTATCCTCCGGTGGCACAGTGGTTATCCTCCGGTGGCAGAGTGGTTATCCTCCGGTGGCAGAGTGGTTATCCTCCGGTGGCAGAGTGGTTATCCTCCGGTGGCAGAGTGGTTATCCTCAGGTGGCAGAGTGGTTATCCTCCGGTGGCAGAGTGGTTATCCTCCGGTGGCAGAGTGGTTATCCTCAGGTGGCAGAGTGGTTATCCTCGGGTGGCACAGTGGTTATCCTCCGGTGGCAGAGTGGTTATCCTCCGGTGGCAGAGTGGTTATCCTCCGGTGGCACAGTGGTTATCCTCCGGTGGCAGAGTGGTTATCCTCCGGTGGCAGAGTGGTTATCCTCGGGTGGCACAGTGGTTATCCTCCGGTGGCAGAGTGGTTATCCTCCGGTGGCAGAGTGGTTCATCTGTAGCGAGCGCAGTCCGCGATGCAGGTCTTGGCAGAAGTCTCGCAGAGTGGTTAGCGTCAGGTGGGCGGCAACCTGAGCCTCGTAGTTGCCGTGGATACGAGACAGAAGGCCGCTTTCGTCCGATTGGTCGGCCCGAGTGGGGACGGCCACGCCCAGCGACGACATCATCTGAAACAGAGACGGTTTGTGTTTTTATAGACAAGTCTATCGTGGTCGGCTTCACCCAAATCTAAAATCGTCTTGGAAGTCTTTATATACAGGTGAGTGCAAAGGTGAGGCGTGTCTTTATATACAGGTGAGTGTAAAGGTGAGGCGTGTCTTTATATACAGGTGAGTGTAAAGGTGAGGCGTGTCTTTATATACAGGTGAGTGTAAAGGTGAGGCGTGTCTTTATATACAGGTGAGTGTAAAGGTGAGGCGTGTCTTTATATACAGGTGAGTGTAAAGGTGAGGCGTGTCTTTATATACAGGTGAGTGTAAAGGTGAGGGCGTGTCTTTATATACAGGTGAGTGTAAAGGTGAGGCGTGTCTTTATATACAGGTGAGTGTAAAGGTGAGGCGTGTCTTTATATACAGGTGAGTATAAAGGTGAGGCGTGTCTCTATATACAGGTGAGTGTAAAGGTGAGGCGTGTCTTTATATACAGGTGAGTGTAAAGGTGAGGCGTGTCTTTATATACAGGTGAGTGTAAAGGTGAGGCGTGTCTTTATATACAGGTGAGTGTAAAGGTGAGGCGTAGCTTTATACACAGGTGAGTGTAAAGGTGAGGCGTGTCTTTATATACAGGTGAGTATAAAGGTGAGGCGTGTCTTTATATACAGGTGAGTATAAAGGTGAGGCGTAGCTTTATACACAGGTGAGTGTAAAGGTGAGGCGTGTCTTTATATACAGGTGAGTGTAAAGGTGAGGCGTAGCTTTATACACAGGTGAGTGTGAAGGTGAGGCGTGTCTTTATATACAGGTGAGTGTAAAGGTGAGGCGTGTCTTTATATACAGGTGAGTGTAAAGGTGAGGCGTGTCTTTATATACAGGTGAGTGTAAAGTAAAGGTGAGGCGTGTCTTTATATACAGGCGAGTGTAAAGTAAAGGTGAGGCGTGTCTTTATATACAGGTGAGTGTAAAGGTGAGGCGGGTCTTTATATACAGGTGAGTATAAAGGTGAGGCCTGTCTTTATATACAGGTGAGTGTAAAGGTGAGGCGGGTCTTTATATACAGGTGAGTATAAAGGTGAGGCGGGTCTTTATATACAGGTGTGTGTAAAGTAAAGGTGAGGCGTGTCTTTATATACAGGTGAGTGTAAAGGTGAGGCGTGTCTTTATATACAGGTGAGTATAAAGGTGAGGCGTGTCTTTATATACAGGTGAGTGTAAAGGTGAGGGCGTGTCTTTATATACAGGTGAGTGTAAAGGTGAGGCGTGTCTTTATATACAGGTGAGTGTAAAGGTGAGACGTGTCTTTATATACAGGTGAGTGTAAAGGTGAGGCGTGTCTTTATATACAGGTGAGTGTAAAGGTGAGGCGTGTCTTTATATACAGGTGAGTGTAAAGGTGAGGCGTGTCTTTATATACAGGTGAGTATAAAGGTGAGGCGTGTCTTTATATACAGGTGAGTGTAAAGGTGAGACGTGTCTTTATATACAGGTGAGTATAAAGGTGAGGCGTGTCTTCATATACAGGTGAGTGTAAAGGTGAGGCGTGTCTTTATATACAGGTGAGTGTAAAGGTGAGGCGTGTTTTTATATACAGGTGAGTGCAAAGGTGAGGCGTGTCTTTATATACAGGTGAGTATAAAGGTGAGGGCGTGTCTTTATATACAGGTGAGTGTAAAGGTGAGGCGTGTCTTTATATACAGGTGAGTGCAAAGGTGAGGCGTGTCTTTATATACAGGTGAGTGCAAAGGTGAGGCGTGTCTTTATATACAGGTGAGTGTAAAGGTGAGGCGTGTCTTTATATACAGGTGAGTATAAAGGTGAGGCGTGTCTTTATATACAGGTGAGTGTAAAGGTGAGGCGTGTCTTTATATACAGGTGAGTGTAAAGGTGAGGCGTGTCTTTATATACAGGTGAGTGTAAAGGTGAGGCGTGTCTTTATATACAGGTGAGTGTAAAGGTGAGGCGTGTCTTTATATACAGGTGAGTGTAAAGGTGAGGGCGTGTCTTTATATACAGGTGAGTGTAAAGGTGAGGCGTGTCTTTATATACAGGTGAGTGTAAAGGTGAGGCGTGTCTTCATATACAGGTGAGTGTAAAGGTGAGGCGTGTCTTTATATACAGGTGAGTGTAAAGGTGAGGCGTGTCTTTATATACAGGTGAGTGTAAAGTAAAGGTGAGGCGTGTCTTCATATACAGGTGAGTGTAAAGTAAAGGTGAGGCGTGTCTTCATATACAGGTGAGTATAAAGGTGAGGCGTGTCTTTATATACAGGTGAGTGTAAAGGTGAGGCGTGTCTTTATATACAGGTGAGTGTAAAGTAAAGGTGAGGCGTGTCTTCATATACAGGTGAGTATAAAGGTGAGGCGTGTCTTTATATACAGGTGAGTGTAAAGTAAAGGTGAGGCGTGTCTTCATATACAGGTGAGTATAAAGGTGAGGCGTGTCTTTATATACAGGTGAGTGTAAAGGTGAGGCGTGTCTTTATATACAGGTGAGTGTAAAGTAAAGGTGAGGCGTGTCTTCATATACAGGTGAGTATAAAGGTGAGGCGTGTCTTTATATACAGGTGAGTGCAAAGGTGAGGCGTGTCTTTATATACAGGTGAGTGTAAAGGTGAGGCGTGTCTTTATATACAGGTGAGTGTAAAGGTGAGGCGTGTCTTTATATACAGGTGAGTGTAAAGGTGAGGCGTGTCTTTATATACAGGTGAGTGTAAAGGTGAGGCGTGTCTTTATATACAGGTGAGTGTAAAGGTGAGGGCGTGTCTTTATATACAGGTGAGTGTAAAGGTGAGGCGTGTCTTTATATACAGGTGAGTGTAAAGGTGAGGCGTGTCTTTATATACAGGTGAGTATAAAGGTGAGGCGTGTCTCTATATACAGGTGAGTGTAAAGGTGAGGCGTGTCTTTATATACAGGTGAGTGTAAAGATGAGGCGTGTCTTTATATACAGGTGAGTATAAAGGTGAGGCGTGTCTCTATATACAGGTGAGTGTAAAGGTGAGGCGTGTCTTTATATACAGGTGAGTGTAAAGGTGAGGCGTGTCTTTATATACAGGTGAGTGTAAAGGTGAGGCGTGTCTTTATATACAGGTGAGTGTAAAGGTGAGGCGTGTCTTTATATACAGGTGAGTGTAAAGGTGAGGCGTAGCTTTATATACAGGTGAGTGTAAAGGTGAGGCGTGTCTTTATACACAGGTGAGTGTAAAGGTGAGGCGTGTCTTTATATACAGGTGAGTGTAAAGGTGAGGCGTGTCTTTATATACAGGTGAGTGTAAAGGTGAGACGTGTCTTTATATACAGGTGAGTATAAAGGTGAGGCGTGTCTTCATATACAGGTGAGTGTAAAGGTGAGGCGTGTCTTTATATACAGGTGAGTGCAAAGGTGAGGCGTGTCTTTATATACAGGTGAGTGTAAAGGTGAGGCGTGTCTTTATATACAGGTGAGTATAAAGGTGAGGCGTGTCTTCATATACAGGTGAGTATAAAGATGAGGCGTGTCTTCATATACAGGTGAGTGTAAAGGTGAGGCGTGTCTTTATATACAGGTGAGTATAAAGGTGAGGGCGTGTCTTTATATACAGGTGAGTGTAAAGGTGAGGCGTGTCTTTATATACAGGTGAGTATAAAGGTGAGGGCGTGTCTTTATATACAGGTGAGTGTAAAGGTGAGGCGTGTCTTTATATACAGGTGAGTGTAAAGGTGAGGCGTGTCTTTATATACAGGTGAGTGTAAAGGTGAGGCGTGTCTTTATATACAGGTGAGTGTAAAGGTGAGGCGTGTCTTTATATACAGGTGAGTGTAAAGGTGAGGCGTGTCTTTATATACAGGTGAGTGTAAAGGTGAGGCGTGTCTTTATATACAGGTGAGTGTAAAGGTGAGGCGTGTCTTTATATACAGGTGAGTGTAAAGGTGAGGCGTGTTTTTATATACAGGTGAGTGTAAAGGTGAGGCGTGTTTTTATATACAGGTGAGTGTAAAGGTGAGGCTTGTCTTTATATACAGGTGAGTATAAAGGTGAGGCGTGTCTTTATATACAGGTGAGTATAAAGGTGAGGGCGTGTCTTTATATACAGGTGAGTGTAAAGGTGAGGCGTGTCTTCATATACAGGTGAGTATAAAGGTGAGGCGTGTCTTTATATACAGGTGAGTATAAAGGTGAGGGCGTGTCTTTATATACAGGTGAGTGTAAAGGTGAGGCGTGTCTTTATATACAGGTGAGTGTAAAGGTGAGGCGTGTCTTTATATACAGGTGAGTGTAAAGGTGAGGCGTGTCTTTATATACAGGTGAGTGTAAAGGTGAGGCGTGTCTTTATATACAGGTGAGTGTAAAGGTGAGGCGTGTCTTTATATACAGGTGAGTATAAAGGTGAGGGCGTGTCTTTATATACAGGTGAGTGTAAAGGTGAGGCGTGTCTTTATATACAGGTGAGTATAAAGGTGAGGCGTGTCTTTATATACAGGTGAGTGTAAAGGTGAGGCGTGTCTTTATATACAGGTGAGTATAAAGGTGAGGCGTGTCTTCATATACAGGTGAGTATAAAGGTGAGGCGTGTCTTTATATACAGGTGAGTGCAAAGGTGAGGCGTGTCTTTATATACAGGTGAGTATAAAGGTGAGGCGTGTCTTTATATACAGGTGAGTGTAAAGGTGAGGCGTGTCTTCATATACAGGTGAGTATAAAGGTGAGGGCGTGTCTTCATATACAGGTGAGTATAAAGGTGAGGCGTGTCTTTATATACAGGTGAGTATAAAGGTGAGGCGTGTCTTCATATACAGGTGAGTATAAAGGTGAGGCGTGTCTTCATATACAGGTGAGTGTAAAGGTGAGGCGTGTCTTTATATACAGGTGAGTGTAAAGGTGAGGCGTGTCTTTATATACAGGTGAGTGCAAAGGTGAGGCGTGTCTTTATATACAGGTGAGTATAAAGGTGAGGCGTGTCTTTATATACAGGTGAGTATAAAGGTGAGGCGTGTCTTCATATACAGGTGAGTATAAAGGTGAGGCGTGTCTTTATATACAGGTGAGTGTAAAGGTGAGGGCGTGTCTTTATATACAGGTGAGTATAAAGGTGAGGCGTGTCTTTATATACAGGTGAGTGTAAAGGTGAGGCGTGTCTTCATATACAGGTGAGTGTAAAGGTGAGGCGTGTCTTCATATACAGGTGAGTGTAAAGGTGAGGCGTGTCTTTATATACAGGTGAGTGTAAAGGTGAGGGCGTGTCTTTATATACAGGTGAGTGTAAAGGTGAGGCGTGTCTTTATATACAGGTGAGTGTAAAGGTGAGGCGTGTCTTTATATACAGGTGAGTGTAAAGGTGAGGCGTGTCTTTATATACAGGTGAGTATAAAGGTGAGGGCGTGTCTTCATATACAGGTGAGTATAAAGGTGAGGCGTAGCTTTACAGTTGAGCACATAATGAACTCACCGCTGTGACCTGGACCTGGAGGTCTCGGAGGTCGGTGCTGAGGTCAGAGAGCGCACTCAGTCTGGACGACAGCGCTCCCACGATGACCTGCTGCTGCTGTAGCCCCTCCCACATGGCGGTCAGGAGGTCGCTCTGAGGCGGAGACACAGGTGTGAGGCGGGACTACACCAAGACTAAACCATAGTGACGACTCAGGGTCATTCCTGGGCATAGGCGACCCAGGCGAAGACTTCGAAGACTCACCTGGGTGTAGGTGGGCGGGTCCAGCGGCTTGAGGACCGGCGTGGGCGGGATCTGCAGCTGTGACATCATTAGGGTGAGGTCGGGGGCGGGTCCCGAGGGGTCAAAGGTGAGTCCGGGCGCGGTCACGGTCTGAGTGTAGATCGAAGCCAGACTCTGCAGAACCTTCTGGACCAAGGCCTGACCCGGGACCACAGGGGCCGCCTCAGCCAGGGCCATCAGCAGGACCACGAAGACTGTCACTGAGAGAGGAAGACTGTCACTGAGAGAGGAAGACTGTCACTGAGAGAGGAAGACTGTCACTGAGAGGAAGACTGTCACTGAGAGAGGAAGACTGTCACTAAGAGGAAGACTGTCACTGAGAGAGGAAGACTGTCACTGAGAGGAAGACTGTCACTGAGAGAGGAAGACTGTCACTGAGGAAGACTGTCACTGAGAGAGGAAGACTGTCACTGAGAGGAAGACTGTCACTGAGAGAGGAAGACTGTCACTGAGGAAGACTGTCACTGAGAGAGGAAGACTGTCACTGAGAGAGGAAGACTGTCACTGAGGAAGACTGTCACTGAGAGAGGAAGACTGTCACTGAGAGGAAGACTGTCACTGAGGAAGACTGTCACTGAGGAAGACTGTCACTGAGAGAGGAAGACTGTCACTGAGAGAGGAAGACGGTCACTGAGAGAGGAAGACTGTCACTGAGGAAGACTGTCACTGAGAGGAAGACTGTCACTGAGGAAGACTGTCACTGAGGAAGACTGTCACTGAGAGGAAGACTGTCACTGAGAGAGGAAGACTGTCACTGAGGAAGACTGTCACTGAGAGGAAGACTGTCACTGAGAGAGGAAGACTGTCACTGAGGAAGACTGTCACTGAGAGAGGAAGACTGTCACTGAGAGGAAGACTGTCACTGAGAGAGGAAGACTGTCACTGAGAGAGGAAGACTGTCACTGAGAGAGGAAGACTGTCACTGAGAGGAAGACTGTCACTGAGAGGAAGACTGTCACTGAGAGGAAGACTGTCACTGAGGAAGACTGTCACTGAGAGAGGAAGACTGTCACTGAGAGGAAGACTGTCACTGAGAGAGGAAGACTGTCACTGAGAGGAAGACTGTCACTGAGAGAGGAAGACTGTCACTGAGGAAGACTGTCACTGAGGAAGACTGTCACTGAGAGGAAGACTGTCACTGAGAGGAAGACTGTCACTGAGAGAGGAAGACTGTCACTGAGGAAGACTGTCACTGAGAGAGGAAGACTGTCACTGAGGAAGACTGTCACTGAGAGAGGAAGACTGTCACTGAGGAAGACTGTCACTGAGAGAGGAAGACTGTCACTGAGGAAGACTGTCACTGAGAGGAAGACTGTCACTGAGAGGAAGACTGTCACTGAGAGGAAGACTGTCACTGAGAGAGGAAGACTGTCACTGAGGAAGACTGTCACTGAGGAAGACTGTCACTGAGAGGAAGACTGTCACTGAGAGGAAGACTGTCACTGAGAGAGGAAGACTGTCACTGAGGAAGACTGTCACTGAGGAAGACTGTCACTGAGAGGAAGACTGTCACTGAGAGGAAGACTGTCACTGAGAGAGGAAGACTGTCACTGAGGAAGACTGTCACTGAGAGAGGAAGACTGTCACTGAGGAAGACTGTCACTGAGGAAGACTGTCACTGAGGAAGACTGTCACTGAAGAAGACTGTCACTGAGAGGAAGACTGTCACTGAGAGAGGAAGACTGTCACTGAGAGGAAGACTGTCACTGAGAGAGGAAGACTGTCACTGAGGAAGACTGTCACTGAGAGAGGAAGACTGTCACTGAGGAAGACTGTCACTGAGAGAGGAAGACTGTCACTGAGGAAGACTGTCACTGAGGAAGACTGTCACTGAGAGAGGAAGACTGTCACTGAGAGGAAGACTGTCACTGAGAGGAAGACTGTCACTGAGGAAGACTGTCACTGAGGAAGACTGTCACTGAGAGAGGAAGACTGTCACTGAGGAAGACTGTCACTGAGGAAGACTGTCACTGAGAGAGGAAGACTGTCACTGAGAGGAAGACTGTCACTGAGAGGAAGACTGTCACTGAGGAAGACTGTCACTGAGAGGAAGACTGTCACTGAGAGGAAGACTGTCACTGAGAGAGGAAGACTGTCACTGAGGAAGACTGTCACTGAGGAAGACTGTCACTGAGAGGAAGACTGTCACTGAGAGAGGAAGACTGTCACTGAGGAAGACTGTCACTGAGAGAGGAAGACTGTCACTGAGAGGAAGACTGTCACTGAGAGGAAGACTGTCACTGAGAGAGGAAGACTGTCACTGAGAGGAAGACTGTCACTGAGGAAGACTGTCACTGAGAGAGGAAGACTGTCACTGAGAGGAAGACTGTCACTGAGAGGAAGACTGTCACTGAGAGAGGAAGACTGTCACTGAGAGAGGAAGACTGTCACTGAGAGGAAGACTGTCACTGAGAGGAAGACTGTCACTGAGGAAGACTGTCACTGAGAGAGGAAGACTGTCACTGAGGAAGACTGTCACTGAGAGGAAGACTGTCACTGAGAGAGGAAGACTGTCACTGAGAGGAAGACTGTCACTGAGAGAGGAAGACTGTCACTGAGGAAGACTGTCACTGAGAGAGGAAGACTGTCACTGAGGAAGACTGTCACTGAGAGAGGAAGACTGTCACTGAGAGGAAGACTGTCACTGAGAGGAAGACTGTCACTGAGAGGAAGACTGTCACTGAGAGAGGAAGACTGTCACTGAGAGAGGAAGACTGTCACTGAGAGGAAGACTGTCACTGAGAGAGGAAGACTGTCACTGAGGAAGACTGTCACTGAGAGGAAGACTGTCACTGAGAGGAAGACTGTCACTGAGAGGAAGACTGTCACTGAGAGGAAGACTGTCACTGAGGAAGACTGTCACTGAGAGGAAGACTGTCACTGAGAGGAAGACTGTCACTGAGAGAGGAAGACTGTCACTGAGAGAGGAAGACTGTCACTGAGAGGAAGACTGTCACTGAGAGGAAGACTGTCACTGAGAGAGGAAGACTGTCACTGAGGAAGACTGTCACTGAGAGGAAGACTGTCACTGAGAGGAAGACTGTCACTGAGAGAGGAAGACTGTCACTGAGGAAGACTGTCACTGAGGAAGACTGTCACTGAGAGGAAGACTGTCACTGAGAGGAAGACTGTCACTGAGAGAGGAAGACTGTCACTGAGGAAGACTGTCACTGAGGAAGACTGTCACTGAGAGGAAGACTGTCACTGAGAGGAAGACTGTCACTGAGAGAGGAAGACTGTCACTGAGGAAGACTGTCACTGAGAGAGGAAGACTGTCACTGAGGAAGACTGTCACTGAGGAAGACTGTCACTGAGGAAGACTGTCACTGAGAGGAAGACTGTCACTGAGAGAGGAAGACTGTCACTGAGGAAGACCGTCACTGAGGAAGACTGTCACTGAGAGAGGAAGACTGTCACTGAGGAAGACTGTCACTGAGGAAGACTGTCACTGAGGAAGACTGTCACTGAGAGAGGAAGACTGTCACTGAGGAAGACTGTCACTGAGAGGAAGACTGTCACTGAGGAAGACTGTCACTGAGAGAGGAAGACTGTCACTGAGAGAGGAAGACTGTCACTGAGAGGAAGACTGTCACTGAGAGAGGAAGACTGTCACTGAGGAAGACTGTCACTGAGGAAGACTGTCACTGAGAGAGGAAGACTATCACTGAGAGGAAGACTGTCACTGAGAGGAAGACTGTCACTGAGAGGAAGACTGTCACTGAGAGGAAGACTGTCACTGACTGCTACGTAGCTAAGAAATAACGGGTCATTGAAGTTTTGAGCATCGTTTTGATTCATGATCTTATTAATGAATTTATTCCCGCGTTGTGGATCCTTTGTTTCCCGCTAACGTGTAGAGACGGAGGCTAATTGCTAATATCTGGCCCTCCAGGTCAGGTTTCTGTGATGACCTTAGAATCCTTCTACACAAAGTGGCTTACGGTTCAAAACCTCTCAAAACTGAACTGATCTAATCTGGAACTCTGAAAAGGAAAAGACTTTCTAAAAACTGTGATGGCGTGATTTTTGTTTTTACTAGTTTTTTGTTTTTTCCTTTTGCACATATATTATTTATAAATACAGCTCAAGCATTGAAACTATTTTGTTGGTTGTCCTCTTTCACGCCATTTTGGCTCCGTCCCAGTTCTTCTGCATTTAAGGTTCAGTACTGTCAGAGATAGCCCTATAGACCTACAGGTTACCTGTGTGTGTGTGCGTGTGTGTGTGTGTGTCTGTGCATGTGTGTGTGTGTGTGTGTGCGTGTGTGTGCACGCTCACCTGTGCTCGCGCTCATGTCCCGTGTGTGTGTGGAGGTTCCATGTGGCGCACACGGCTTTATATCCACAAGGCCGCGGAGTTTCCGGCCCACACGTCACACGTGACTCATCCAGGGAATCTCTGAAGAATCTCCGGGATTTCAGCGTCGCCGCCGCGTCACCGTGTGTCACTGCGGAACTGCAACTCCCAGAAGGCATTGCGGCAAAGGCAGGAACAAGCAGGTACAGGGAGGAGTCAGGCAGGTACAGGGAGGAGTCAGGCAGATACAGGGAGGAGTCAGGCAGGTACAGGCAGGTACAGGGAGGAGTCAGGCAGGTACAGGGAGGAGTCAGGCAGGTACAGGGAGGAGTCAGGCAGGTACAGGGAGGAGTCAGGCAGGTACAGGGAGGAGTCAGGCAGGAGTCAGTGCATGTTAATGAACATACATGGGTCCCATGCATGTAAACACGCCACACTGGATTGTAGCCTTGGGCTAATTTCCACCCGTCGTCCCCCATGCGCACTCTCAAACAGACTCACATTCATCCTGGCCTATTGTACATGTTTTTAGTGGTAGGGGAAACCGGAGGAAACCTACGCAGACACGGGGAGAACATGCAAACTCCACAGAAAGGCCCCGTCCAGGTGGGAATCGAACCCGAGACCTTCTAGCTGTGAAGCACGAGCGCTAACCGCTGTGCTAATTACTATTAGTAGTAATAGTGTTAGTGTTAATAGTGTTAGTGTTAGTAGTGCTAGTGTTAGTAGTGCTAGTGTTAGTGTTAGTAGTAATAGTGTTAGTAGTAATAGTGTTAGTGTTAGTAGTAATAGTGTTAGTAGTGCTAGTGTTAGTAGTAATAGTGTTAGTAGTAATAGTGTTAGTGTTAATAGTGCTAGTGTTAGTAGTGCTAGTGTTAGTAGTAATAGTGTTAGTAGTAATAGTGTTAGTGTTAGTAGTAATAGTGTTAGTAGTGCTAGTGTTAGTAGTAATAGTGTTAGTAGTAATAGTGTTAGTGTTAATAGTGCTAGTGTTAGTAGTGCTAGTGTTAGTAGTAATAGTGTTAGTGTTAGTAGTAATAGTGTTAGTAGTAATAGTGTTAGTAGTGCTAGTGTTAATAGTGCTAGTGTTAATAGTAATAGTGTTAGTAGTAATAGTGTTAGTAGTAATAGTGCTAGTGTTAGTAGTAATAGTGTTAGTGTTAGTAGTAGTAGTGCTAGTGTTAGTAGTAATAGTGTTAGTAGTGCTAGTGTTAATAGTGTTAGTGTGAGTAGTAATAGTGTTAGTAGTAATAGTGTTAGTGTTAGTAGTAATAGTGCTAGTGTTAGTAGTAATAGTGTTAGTAGTGCTAGTGTTAATAGTGTTAGTGTGAGTAGTAATAGTGTTAGTAGTAATAGTGCTAGTGTTAGTAGTGATAGTGTTAGTAGTGCTAGTGTTAGTAGTAATAGTGTTAGTAGTAATAGTGCTAGTGTTAATAGTAATAGTGTTAGTAGTGCTAGTGTTAGTAGTGCTAGTGTTGGTAGTAATAGTGTTAGTAGTAATAGTGCTAGTGTTAGTAGTAATAGTGCTAGTGTTAGTAGTAATAGTGTTAGTAGTGCTAGTGTTAGTAGTGCTAGTGTTAGTAGTAATAGTGTTAGTGTTAATAGTGCTAGTGTTAGTAGTAATAGTGTTAGTGTTAGTAGTAATAGTGTTAGTAGTAATAGTGTTAGTAGTGCTAGTGTTAGTAGTGCTAGTGTTGGTAGTAATAGTGTTAGTAGTAATAGTGCTAGTGTTAGTAGTAATAGTGTTAGTAGTGCTAGTGTTAGTAGTGCTAGTGTTAGTAGTAATAGTGTTAGTGTTAGTAGTAATAGTGCTAGTGTTAGTAGTAATAGTGTTAGTAGTAATAGTGTTAGTAGTAATAGTGCTAGTGTTAGTAGTGCTAGTGTTAGTAGTGCTAGTGTTAGTAGTAATAGTGTTAGTGTTAGTAGTGCTAGTGTTAGTAGTGCTAGTGTTAGTAGTAATAGTGCTAGTGTTAGTAGTAATAGTGTTAGTAGTAATAGTGCTAGTGTTAGTAGTGCTAGTGTTAGTAGTGCTAGTGTTAGTAGTAATAGTGCTAGTGTTAGTAGTAATAGTGTTAGTAGTAATAGTGTTAGTAGTGCTAGTGTTGGTAGTGCTAGTGTTAGTAGTAACAGTGTTAGTAGTGCTAGTGTTAGTAGTGCTAGTGTTAGTGTTAGTAGTGCTAGTGTTAGAAGTAATAGTGCTAGTGTTAGTAGTGCTAGTGTTAGTAGTAATAGTGCTAGTGTTAGTAGTAATAGTGTTAGTAGTAATAGTGCTAGTGTTAGTAGTAATAGTGCTAGTGTTAGTAGTAATAGTGTTAGTAGTGCTAGTGTTAGTAGTGCTAGTGTTAGTAGTAATAGTGCTAGTGTTAGTAGTAATAGTGTTAGTAGTGCTAGTGTTAGTAGTAATAGTGTTAGTGTTAGTAGTGCTAGTGTTAGTAGTAATAGTGCTAGTGTTAGTAGTAATAGTGTTAGTAGTAATAGTGTTAGTAGTAATAGTGCTAGTGTTAGTAGTAATAGTGCTAGTGTTAGTAGTAATAGTGTTAGTAGTGCTAGTGTTAGTAGTGCTAGTGTTAGTAGTAATAGTGCTAGTGTTAGTAGTAATAGTGTTAGTAGTGCTAGTGTTGGTAGTAATAGTGTTAGTAGTAATAGTGCTAGTGTTAGTAGTAATAGTGTTAGTAGTGCTAGTGTTAGTAGTAATAGTGTTAGTAGTGCTAGTGTTAGTAGTAATAGTGTTAGTAGTAATAGTGCTAGTGTTAGTAGTAATAGTAGTAGTAGTGCTAGTGTTAGTAGTGCTAGTGTTAGTAGTAATAGTGTTAGTAGTGCTAGTGTTAGTAGTAATAGTGTTAGTAGTAATAGTGTTAGTAGTAATAGTGTTAGTAGTGCTAGTGTTAGTAGTGCTAGTGTTAGTAGTAATAGTGCTAGTGTTAGTAGTAATAGTAGTAGTAGTGCTAGTGTTAGTAGTGCTAGTGTTAGTAGTAATAGTGTTAGTAGTGCTAGTGTTAGTAGTAATAGTGTTAGTAGTAATAGTGTTAGTAGTAATAGTGTTAGTAGTAGTAGTGCCAGTGTTAGTAGTGCTAGTGTTAGTAGTAATAGTGCTAGTGTTAGTAGTAATAGTAGTAGTAGTGCTAGTGTTAGTAGTAATAGTGTTAGTAGTAATAGTGTTAGTAGTGCTAGTGTTAGTAGTAGTAGTGCCAGTGTTAGTAGTGCTAGTGTTAGTAGTAATAGTGTTAGTAGTAATAGTGTTAGTAGTAATAGTGTTAGTAGTAATAGTGCTAGTGTTAGTAGTGCTAGTGTTAGTAGTAATAGTGCTAGTGTTAGTAGTAATAGTGCTAGTGTTGGTAGTATTAGTGTTAATAGTAATAGTGTTAGTGTTAGTAGTAATAGTGTTAGTAGTGCTAGTGTTAGTAGTGCTAGTGTTAGTAGTAATAGTGTTAGTAGTAATAGTGTTAGTGTTAGTAGTAATAGTGCTAGTGTTAGTAGTAATAGTGTTAGTAGTAATAGTGTTAGTGTTGGTAGTAATAGTGTTAATAGTAATAGTGTTAGTGTTAGTAGTGCTAGTGTTAGTAGTAATAGTGTTAGTAGTAATAGTGCTAGTGTTAGTAGTAATAGTGTTAGTAGTAATAGTGTTAGTAGTAATAGTGTTAGTAGTAATAGTGCTAGTGTTGGTAGTAATAGTGTTAATAGTAATAGTGTTAGTAGTGCTAGTGTTAGTAGTAATAGTGTTAGTAGTAATAGTGTTAGTGTTAGTAGTAATAGTGCTAGTGTTAGTAGTAATAGTGTTAGTAGTAATAGTGTTAGTAGTAATAGTGCTAGTGTTAGTAGTGCTAGTGTTAGTAGTAATAGTGCTAGTGTTAGTAGTAATAGTGTTAATAGTAATAGTGTTAGTGTTAGTAGTGCTAGTGTTAGTAGTAATAGTGTTAGTAGTAATAGTGTTAGTAGTGCTAGTGTTAGTAGTAATAGTGTTAGTGTTAGTAGTGCTAGTGTTAGTAGTAATAGTGTTAGTGTTAGTAGTAATAGTGTTCATAGTAATAGTGTTAGTAGTAATAGTGTTAGTAGTAATAGTGTTAGTGTTAATAGTAATAGTGTTAATAGTAATAGTGTTAGTAGTAATAGTGTTAGTAGTAATAGTGTTAGTGTTAGTAGTCATAGTGCTAGTAGTAATAGTGTTAGTAGTAATAGTGTTAGTAGTGCTAGTGTTAGTAGTGCTAGTGTTAGTAGTAATAGTGTTAGTGTTAGTAGTAATAGTGTTAGTGTTAATAGTAATAGTGTTAATAGTAATAGTGTTAGTAGTAATAGTGTTAGTAGTAATAGTGTTAGTAGTAATAGTGTTAGTGTTAATAGTAATAGTGTTAATAGTAATAGTGTTAGTAGTAATAGTGTTAGTAGTAATAGTGTTAGTAGTGCTAGTGTTAGTAGTGCTAGTGTTAGTAGTAATAGTGTTAGTGTTAGTAGTAATAGTGTTAGTAGTAATAGTGCTAGTAGTAATAGTGTTAATAGTAATAGTGTTAGTAGTAATAGTGTTAGTAGTGCTAGTGTTAGTAGTAATAGTGTTAGTGTTAGTAGTAATAGTGCTAGTAGTAATAGTGTTAATAGTAATAGTGTTAGTAGTAATAGTGTTAGTGTTAGTAGTGCTAGTGTTAGTAGTGCTAGTGTTAGTAGTAATAGTAGTAGTAGTGCTAGTGTTAGTAGTGCTAGTGTTAGTAGTAATAGTGTTAGTAGTAATAGTGTTAGTAGTGCTAGTGTTAGTAGTAGTAGTGCCAGTGTTAGTAGTGCTAGTGTTAGTAGTAATAGTGTTAGTGTTAGTAAATGGTAAATGGTAAATGGTCTCAACTTATACAGCGCTTTTCCACCTACATTAGGCACTCAAAGCGCTTTACAGCAAGGAACCTCTCACCCATTCATACACCAATGTACGCAGACACTGGAGGCAAGGTGGGTGAAGTGTCTTGCCCAAGGACACAACGACAGTGTGCACCTTCAGGAGGCGGGATTCGAACCCCCGACCTTCCGATCATGGGACGACCCACTCTACCATCTGCGCCACCATCGCCATCGCCACCATTAGTGCTAGTGTTAGTAGTAATAGTGCTAGTGTTGGTAGTATTAGTGTTAATAGTAATATTGCTAGTGTTAGTAGTAATAGTGTTAGTAGTAATAGTGTTAGTAGTAATAGTGTTAGTAGTGCTAGTGTTAGTAGTAATAGTGTTAGTAGTAATAGTGTTAGTAGTAATAGTGTTAGTAGTAATAGTGCTAGTGTTAGTAGTGCTAGTGTTAGTAGTAATAGTGCTAGTGTTAGTAGTAATAGTGCTAGTGTTGGTAGTAATAGTGTTAATAGTAATAGTGTTAGTGTTAGTAGTAATAGTGTTAGTAGTGCTAGTGTTAGTAGTAATAGTGTTAGTAGTAATAGTGTTAGTAGTAATAGTGTTAGTGTTAGTAGTAATAGTGCTAGTGTTAGTAGTAATAGTGTTAGTAGTAATAGTGTTAGTAGTAATAGTGTTAGTAGTAATAGTGCTAGTGTTAGTAGTGCTAGTGTTAGTAGTAATAGTGCTAGTGTTAGTAGTAATAGTGCTAGTGTTGGTAGTATTAGTGTTAATAGTAATAGTGTTAGTGTTAGTAGTAATAGTGTTAGTAGTGCTAGTGTTAGTAGTGCTAGTGTTAGTAGTAATAGTGTTAGTAGTAATAGTGTTAGTGTTAGTAGTAATAGTGCTAGTGTTAGTAGTAATAGTGTTAGTAGTAATAGTGTTAGTAGTAATAGTGTTAGTGTTGGTAGTAATAGTGTTAATAGTAATAGTGTTAGTGTTAGTAGTGCTAGTGTTAGTAGTAATAGTGTTAGTAGTAATAGTGTTAGTAGTAATAGTGCTAGTGTTAGTAGTAATAGTGTTAGTAGTAATAGTGTTAGTAGTAATAGTGTTAGTAGTAATAGTGCTAGTGTTGGTAGTAATAGTGTTAATAGTAATAGTGTTAGTGTTAGTAGTGCTAGTGTTAGTAGTAATAGTGTTAGTGTTAGTAGTAATAGTGCTAGTGTTAGTAGTAATAGTGTTAGTAGTAATAGTGTTAGTAGTAATAGTGCTAGTGTTAGTAGTGCTAGTGTTAGTAGTAATAATGCTAGTGTTAGTAGTAATAGTGTTAATAGTAATAGTGTTAGTGTTAGTAGTGCTAGTGTTAGTAGTAATAGTGTTAGTAGTAATAGTGTTAGTAGTGCTAGTGTTAGTAGTAATAGTGTTAGTGTTAGTAGTGCTAGTGTTAGTAGTAATAGTGTTAGTGTTAGTAGTAATAGTGTTAGTAGTAATAGTGTTAGTAGTAATAGTGTTAGTAGTGCTAGTGTTAGTAGTAATAGTGTTAGTAGTAATAGTGTTAGTAGTAATAGTGTTAGTAGTAATAGTGCTAGTGTTAGTAGTGCTAGTGTTAGTAGTAATAGTGCTAGTGTTAGTAGTAATAGTGCTAGTGTTGGTAGTAATAGTGTTAATAGTAATAGTGTTAGTGTTAGTAGTAATAGTGTTAGTAGTGCTAGTGTTAGTAGTAATAGTGTTAGTAGTAATAGTGTTAGTAGTAATAGTGTTAGTGTTAGTAGTAATAGTGCTAGTGTTAGTAGTGCTAGTGTTAGTAGTAATAGTGTTAGTAGTAATAGTGTTAGTAGTAATAGTGCTAGTGTTAGTAGTGCTAGTGTTAGTAGTAATAGTGCTAGTGTTAGTAGTAATAGTGCTAGTGTTGGTAGTATTAGTGTTAATAGTAATAGTGTTAGTGTTAGTAGTAATAGTGTTAGTAGTGCTAGTGTTAGTAGTGCTAGTGTTAGTAGTAATAGTGTTAGTAGTAATAGTGTTAGTGTTAGTAGTAATAGTGCTAGTGTTAGTAGTAATAGTGTTAGTAGTAATAGTGTTAGTAGTAATAGTGTTAGTGTTGGTAGTAATAGTGTTAATAGTAATAGTGTTAGTGTTAGTAGTGCTAGTGTTAGTAGTAATAGTGTTAGTAGTAATAGTGTTAGTAGTAATAGTGCTAGTGTTAGTAGTAATAGTGTTAGTAGTAATAGTGTTAGTAGTAATAGTGCTAGTGTTGGTAGTAATAGTGTTAATAGTAATAGTGTTAGTGTTAGTAGTGCTAGTGTTAGTAGTAATAGTGTTAGTGTTAGTAGTAATAGTGCTAGTGTTAGTAGTAATAGTGTTAGTAGTAATAGTGTTAGTAGTAATAGTGCTAGTGTTAGTAGTGCTAGTGTTAGTAGTAATAGTGCTAGTGTTAGTAGTAATAGTGTTAATAGTAATAGTGTTAGTGTTAGTAGTGCTAGTGTTAGTAGTAATAGTGTTAGTAGTAATAGTGTTAGTAGTGCTAGTGTTAGTAGTAATAGTGTTAGTGTTAGTAGTGCTAGTGTTAGTAGTAATAGTGTTAGTGTTAGTAGTAATAGTGTTAATAGTAATAGTGTTAGTAGTAATAGTGTTAGTGTTAATAGTAATAGTGTTAATAGTAATAGTGTTAGTAGTAATAGTGTTAGTAGTAATAGTGTTAGTGTTAATAGTAATAGTGTTAATAGTAATAGTGTTAGTAGTAATAGTGTTAGTAGTAATAGTGTTAGTGTTAGTAGTCATAGTGCTAGTAGTAATAGTGTTAGTAGTAATAGTGTTAGTAGTGCTAGTGTTAGTAGTGCTAGTGTTAGTAGTAATAGTGTTAGTGTTAGTAGTAATAGTGTTAGTGTTAATAGTAATAGTGTTAATAGTAATAGTGTTAGTGTTAGTAGTGCTAGTGTTAGTAGTAATAGTGTTAGTAGTAATAGTGTTAGTAGTGCTAGTGTTAGTAGTAATAGTGTTAGTGTTAGTAGTGCTAGTGTTAGTAGTAATAGTGTTAGTGTTAGTAGTAATAGTGTTAATAGTAATAGTGTTAGTAGTAATAGTGTTAGTAGTAATAGTGTTAGTGTTAATAGTGATAGTGTTAATAGTAATAGTGTTAATAGTAATAGTGTTAGTAGTAATAGTGTTAGTAGTAATAGTGTTAGTGTTAGTAGTAATAGTGTTAGTGTTAGTAGTGCTAGTGTTAGTAGTAATAGTGTTAGTAGTAATAGTGTTAATAGTAATAGTGTTAGTAGTAATAGTGCTAGTAGTAATAGTGTTAGTAGTGCTAGTGTTAGTAGTAATAGTGTTAGTAGTAATAGTGTTAGTAGTAATAGTGTTAGTGTTAGTAGTAATAGTGTTAGTGTTAATAGTAATAGTGTTAATAGTAATAGTGTTAGTAGTAATAGTGTTAGTAGTAATAGTGTTAGTGTTAGTAGTAATAGTGTTAGTAGTAATAGTGTTAGTAGTAATAGTGCTAGTAGTAATAGTGTTAGTAGTAATAGTGTTAGTAGTAATAGTGTTAGTAGTAATAGTGTTAGTAGTGCTAGTAGTAATAGTGTTAGTAGTAATAGTGTTAATAGTAATAGTGTTAATAGTAATAGTGTTAGTAGTAATAGTGTTAGTAGTAATAGTGTTAGTAGTAATAGTGTTAGTGTTAGTAGTAATAGTGTTAGTGTTAATAGTAATAGTGTTAATAGTAATAGTGTTAGTAGTAATAGTGTTAATAGTAATAGTGTTAATAGTAATAGTGTTAGTAGTGTTAGTGTTAATAGTGATAGTGTTAATAGTAATAGTGTTAATAGTAATAGTGTTAGTAGTAATAGTGTTAGTAGTAATAGTGTTAGTGTTAGTAGTAATAGTGTTAGTGTTAGTAGTGCTAGTGTTAGTAGTAATAGTGTTAGTAGTAATAGTGTTAATAGTAATAGTGTTAGTAGTAATAGTGTTAGTAGTAATAGTGTTAATAGTAATAGTGTTAGTAGTAATAGTGCTAGTAGTAATAGTGTTAGTAGTAATAGTGTTAGTGTTAGTAGTAATAGTGTTAGTGTTAATAGTAATAGTGTTAATAGTAATAGTGTTAGTAGTAATAGTGTTAGTAGTAATAGTGTTAGTGTTAGTAGTAATAGTGTTAGTAGTAATAGTGTTAGTAGTAATAGTGCTAGTAGTAATAGTGTTAGTAGTAATAGTGTTAGTAGTAATAGTGTTAGTAGTAATAGTGTTAGTAGTGCTAGTAGTAATAGTGTTAGTAGTAATAGTGTTAATAGTAATAGTGTTAATAGTAATAGTGTTAGTAGTAATAGTGTTAGTAGTAATAGTGTTAGTAGTAATAGTGTTAGTGTTAGTAGTAATAGTGTTAGTGTTAATAGTAATAGTGTTAATAGTAATAGTGTTAGTAGTAATAGTGTTAATAGTAATAGTGTTAATAGTAATAGTGTTAGTAGTGTTAGTGTTAATAGTGATAGTGTTAATAGTAATAGTGTTAATAGTAATAGTGTTAGTAGTAATAGTGTTAGTAGTAATAGTGTTAGTGTTAGTAGTAATAGTGTTAGTGTTAGTAGTGCTAGTGTTAGTAGTAATAGTGTTAGTAGTAATAGTGTTAATAGTAATAGTGTTAGTAGTAATAGTGCTAGTAGTAATAGTGTTAGTAGTAATAGTGTTAGTGTTAGTAGTAATAGTGTTAGTGTTAATAGTAATAGTGTTAATAGTAATAGTGTTAGTAGTAATAGTGTTAGTAGTAATAGTGTTAGTGTTAGTAGTAATAGTGTTAGTAGTAATAGTGTTAGTAGTAATAGTGCTAGTAGTAATAGTGTTAGTAGTAATAGTGTTAGTAGTAATAGTGTTAGTAGTAATAGTGTTAGTAGTGCTAGTAGTAATAGTGTTAGTAGTAATAGTGTTAATAGTAATAGTGTTAATAGTAATAGTGTTAGTAGTAATAGTGTTAGTAGTAATAGTGTTAGTAGTAATAGTGTTAGTGTTAGTAGTAATAGTGTTAGTGTTAATAGTAATAGTGTTAATAGTAATAGTGTTAGTAGTAATAGTGTTAATAGTAATAGTGTTAATAGTAATAGTGTTAGTAGTAATAGTGTTAGTAGTTATAGTGTTAGTGTTAGTAGTAATAGTGCTAGTAGTAATAGTGTTAATAGTAATAGTGTTAGTAGTAATAGTGTTAGTAGTAATAGTGTTAGTAGTAATAGTGTTAGTAGTAATAGTGTTAGTAGTAATAGTGTTAGTGTTAATAGTAATAGTGTTAATAGTAATAGTGTTAGTAGTAATAGTGTTAGTGTTAGTAGTAATAGTGTTAGTAGTAATAGTGCTAGTAGTAATAGTGTTAATAGTAATAGTGTTAGTAGTAATAGTGTTAGTAGTAATAGTGTTAATAGTAATAGTGTTAGTAGTAATAGTGCTAGTAGTAATAGTGTTAATAGTAATAGTGTTAGTAGTAATAGTGTTAATAGTAATAGTGTTAGTAGTAATAGTGTTAGTAGTAATAGTGTTAGTAGTAATAGTGTTAATAGTAATAGTGTTAATAGTAATAGTGTTAGTAGTAATAGTGTTAGTGTTAGTAGTAATAGTGTTAGTGTTAATAGTAATAGTGTTAGTAGTAATAGTGCTAGTAGTAATAGTGTTAATAGTAATAGTGTTAGTAGTAATAGTGTTAATAGTAATAGTGTTAATAGTAATAGTGTTAGTAGTAATAGTGTTAGTGTTAGTAGTAATAGTGTTAGTGTTAATAGTAATAGTGTTAGTAGTAATAGTGTTAGTGTTAATAGTAATAGTGTTAATAGTAATAGTGTTAGTAGTAATAGTGTTAGTAGTAATAGTGTTAATAGTAATAGTGTTAGTAGTAATAGTGTTAATAGTAATAGTGTTAATAGTAATAGTGTTAATAGTAATAGTGTTAGTGTTAATAGTGTTAGTGTTAATAGTAATAGTGTTAATAGTAATAGTGTTAATAGTAATAGTGTTAATAGTAATAGTGTTAGTGTCAGACCTGTAGCATTGTGCGTGTTTGTTAGTGCGTCAGAGCTGCCCCAGATTTCCTCATCCGCTCACGTCACTCACACTTCCTCAGAGGCTCTGACTGTGACCCCCCCCCCCCCTGGGCTCAGAGCTCAGTTAAAGGAACAGAATGTTGAAAACAAGTCCGAGCGAATCCAAAGGAGCTTGTTTGAACTCTTCACCTCCTGAACCGAGTGCACTTCCTCTGGTTCAGCTTTACCCAAATCTAAAGGCCTCGGGGAAATAGCGACAGAAACGAAACGAAAGTGAGGATGAAAAAAAAGTTACAAAAAGTGACGACACGAGGAAAAAGATCAGTTTAGATGAGTTTTGTAAGTCTTAGCTTTCAAATGAGGCGTTACACTATAGGAGGACCGTGGCTGCAAAACAATACATACATAAATAAATAAATAAAGAGAACATTTGCAAAGAAATGCATTTATTGTAATAAGTGTTTTTATTTATGTATTAATTAATTTATTTATTTATTTCTGTATTTCTCTTCATGTATGCAAATCAGGGGGCGGGTCTTGATGCCGCTGCTGTAAGGTGATTGGTTAATCCTTGCTCTGCTTCAGTCTGACAGGGGCACAGGGCGGGTCGTCTTGTGACTGGAGGGTCAGCGGTTTGAATCCTGCAGGGGCACACTGCCGCTGTGTCCTTGGGCCAGACACTTCCCCTGCCTCGCCCCCAGTGTGTGCGTACACTGGTGTGTGGATGAGCCTGTGGATGTGAGTGGATCCTGGAAGCACCCTGAGCCTGTGGATGTGAGTGGATCCTGGAAGCACCCTGAGCCTGTGGATGTGAGTGGATCCTGGAAGCACCCTGAGCCTGTGGATGTGAGTGGATCCTGGAAGCACTCTGAGCCTGTGGATGTGAGTGGATCCTGGAAGCACTCTGAGCCTGTGGATGTGAGTGGATCCTGGAAGCACCCTGAGCCTGTGGATGTGAGTGGATCCTGGAAGCACCCTGAGCTGATGCAGGGGGAGAAGCTCTGGATGAAGCTCTGGATGAAGCTCGTGTTTGTGTCTCTGCTGGAGGCCAGATTCAAACCCCTGCCAAACATGAGCTCGGCTTTATAGTCCAGAGCTTCTCCACCTGCATTAGGTGATCATGATATGGGGGGGCTGGGGGGGGGGGGGGGGGGGCAGTAAGGACAAAGGGGGACACAAAGAGGCTAATTTTCAAAGGAGGAGGGGGCTAAGGCAATGGCAGCGAGTGAGTGAGTGGTGCGGCTCAGGGGGGCATTGAGGGAGGGGGGGTGGTTAGCCTGGAGAGGCTCAAAGCGTGGAGGGCTGGAGAGAAGGTCCGTCAGTACTGGGGGAGATATGTCACTGTTGGATATTTGAACTACGATGTCCGGATGTGTGAGCCCCACGCAAACATGTGGGCTGTGGAGGAGAACATGCCTCTGGTGAGTGTGGAACTGAGGTGAGTGTGGAACTGAGGTGCGTGTGGAACTGAGGTGCGTGTGGAACTGAGGTGAGTGTGGAACTGAGGTGCGTGTGGAACTGAGGTGAGTGTGGAACTGAGGTGAGTGTGGAACTGAGGTGAGTGTGGAACTGAGGTGAGTGTGGAACTGAGGTGAGTGTGGAACTGAGGTGAGTGTGGAACTGAGGTGAGTGTGGAACTGAGGTGCGTGTGGAACTGAGGTGAGTGTGGAACTGAGGTGAGTGTGGAACTGAGGTGAGTGTGGAACTGAGGTGAGTGTGGAACTGAGGTGCGTGTGGAACTGAGTGTGGAACTGAGGTGAGTGTGGAACTGAGGTGAGTGTGGAACTGAGGTGCGTGTGGAACTGAGGTGAGTGTGGAACTGAGGTGAGTGTGGGACTGAGGTGCGTGTGGAACTGAGGTGAGTGTGGGACTGAGGTGAGTGTGGGACTGAGGTGCGTGTGGAACTGAGGTGAGTGTGGGACTGAGGCGATTGTGGAACTGAGGCGAGTGTGGAACTGAGGTGCGTGTGGAACTGAGGTGCGTGTGGAACTGAGGTGAGTGTGGAACTGAGGTGAGTGTGGAACTGAGGTGAGTGTGGAACTGAGGTGAGTGTGGAACTGAGGTGAGTGTGGAACTGAGGTGAGTGTGGAACTGAGGTGCGTGTGGAACTGAGGTGCGTGTGGAACTGAGGTGCGTGTGGAACTGAGGTGAGTGTGGAACTGAGGTGAGTGTGGAACTGAGGTGAGTGTGGAACTGAGGTGCGTGTGGAACTGAGGTGCGTGTGGAACTGAGGTGAGTGTGGAACTGAGGTGAGTGTGGAACTGAGGTGAGTGTGGAACTGAGGTGCGTGTGGAACTGAGGTGCGTGTGGAACTGAGGCGAGTGTGGAACTGAGGTGCGTGTGGAACTGAGGTGAGTGTGGAACTGAGGTGCAAGAAGGAGGGTGTGCTAATTAAAAACAGTTTGGAATAGCGGGGGAAATGTATTATTGATTAAGGATTTACGTCATGGGCGAATCCAGGGGGGGGTAAACAGGAGCTTCTCGGACTTCAGGCCTCAACATGATTCGGTGCTTGTGCACTAAGGAGTGGGGAGCAGATATGACTTCGATGAAAAGATCGTATGTTGGATTAATGAGGTCTAGTGTGACTTTGGGTGTGTGGCCTATGGGTCGGCTGCAAAGTCTGAATTGCAGAAGCTGGATGTTCTTCAGGGTTGGGCCCTCAGGTGATGTTCAGGAGCATTGAGGACCTCCTCTATACCAGCGCTGCAGGCTGAAGTGGGCGAGATGCCGTTTGAGTTGAGGCGATTGCAAATGTCACTGGCGTATTGTGTTCTTCTAGAGGGACATAGGGAGGAACATCCAGCTAAAGGGTCCCCATTGGGAGCAGGGGGAGTAAAGGGAGTCGTTCAGTGCAGGGAGACATGGAGCTGCTGTTCGGTCCATCTGTAGGTTATTTTTAGGGTGACCAGAATTTCCAAGCAAAAAACTGTGACATTTGCAAATCCGCCGCAGGGGTTCCAGATCTAAAGGGTTTCCCCACGATGGATCCAACGACCCCGTCCTGAAGGGACATTTGAAATGGATTCCCCCACGGGCCGGGACAGACCTTTCAGAGACTACGTTGGCCAACACCGGGACAACTGGGACAAATCAAGGGTTTTGGAGACGATTGGGACGTGGGACAAAGGACTCAAAACCGGGACTGTCCCGGGTAAACTGGGACTGTCCCGGGTAAACTGGGACATCAGGTCACCCTACTCCAAGTTTAAAAATGTTTATAGTTTATTATTTATGTTTCATGTTTCATGTTGACCGATTGCTACTTTTACCTGAATCATGATTGTGATTATTAACAAGGAGGAGCTTCAGTTTGTATTTGGACAGTCAGGGGAAGGTTTTTCTTCAGGGCCGAGTGTGTTAGAGAAGATCAGACATGAAAAGCATGTGATCAGGTTCTATTGTACATGTTTTATTTATTTATTTTATTTTTGAACAGGGACAGTGTACGATCTACATTAGCCTCAGAAAGGAGAGATGTACCAGGTTATAGCACTTGTGCTAATTTCCACCTGCAGTCCCTGGGCCTATTGTACATGTTTTTAGTGTATAAAAGGGTTTGTTTATTGTTTCCAGCTGCATGACTTTAACTTCGTAACCCCTCCTCCCCCAATGCTGAGAGCAAACATGTGCGTGTGCATGTGCATGTGCGTGTGCATGTGCATGTGCGTGTGCGTGTAGGCCAGAGCATTGTGTAGAATACATAGTTCCTACATGACGTCACTACAGACCCGGCGCCATCTGTGTCGGCGCGCTGTAAAAACAATAGAAGAAGAAACGTGTTAAAGTCGTGATGAAAGTGAAAGTGGTCCTCTCCCGCTGGGTCCTCTCCCGCTGGGTTAGGAGGCTATGGCCGGCGAGGATAAACAGGAAGGAAACTCAGAGCACTTCCTGTCAGGTGCGTATCATATAATGTGTTGACAGGTGTATTTTATCTTGTGTATGTTGAAAGCTGGGGACTTCATTATTTAGATTACTCTATTATGAGGAGGACCAGCGTCGTGTCCGAGGCTCTCGAGGCCAACGCAGATGTATGAAATAGATCATAATAGTTCTATGTTGGGATAAAACGATGTTCAGCTTTGCTTCTGTAAAAAGATCAGTGTCATAAAATAAACTGCTCTATACGCCTGGAAAATCAGTTTCCCACCACTCACCAAAACATCCGGTCACGTACGCGGAGATAAACAATGACAGCGACCCAGAGTGTCCGCGCGGCATTAGCATTCATTACATTCAGTGTTAATATAATTAAAATAATTAAATGGAGCTCCAGCTGGTATTAAATCTAAAGTTTTTGAGAAATGTTTGCATTGCTTGTTAGTTTTTGCTGCTTAATTTGATCAAATATGTAAAACATGTCCGTGGTTAAACTGTGGTGCCGTTGTATTAATATACAATTATTGCTCAAAGGTTGTCCTTTGTTTCCAATTTGCGTTTGAATATCTACATTTATTCTCATTCTTCTGTTTAATGAACTCTTCTGCATTTGGGGAAAGTATAACCTCTGGGCAACAGAACGACATCATGAAGCAGTGCCTGTGGAAACCCTGGAGACCAACACTCGATGATCTCAACACTCGATGATCTCAACACTCGATGATCTCAACACTCGATGATCTCAACACTCGATGATCTCAACACTCGACGATCTCAACACTCGACGATCTCAACACTCGATGATCTCAACACTCGACGATCTCAACACTCGATGATCTCCACAGTATGATTAGGCTCTGCACATTTAACACAGTAGTAGGACATGATTTCCTTTGTGCATTCTAACAAATGTCCTCATTGGATTCATGCAGGAAAACCCTCAGACCTGTTTGACCAAACCAGTCCAGACTGGGCCAGTTGGCCGGATGTTTGACTCCAAGGAACTCGGAGAGCAACTTGAACCGAGCCACAGGCGGCACGAGCAGGTGAACAGCACATGAATATTCCATCACATATCCACTTATGTCTACTCTAATGATTCACCACAGACTATTAGTAAAATGTCTTAAGTATATGGATTTAAATGTACTTGAGTCATATATGTTTCTATTATTTCCGTCATTTCCACATTTATTCGGGCAGAGAAGAGTTTGGCCTCTAAAGCCGCCGTCGGCGACAGCGAAGTGGGAAACGTCGCCGATGTTGCTGCAGGACCCGACTGTTCTTCTCAAACGTGGGAAAATGGAACCACCAACGTGTGAACAGATCCTCCTCAACCATTTACTCCTGATGTTCATGGTGGATTTCAGCGTTTGTCGTCTGAAAACATATCGCTCAAACATCCAGGATGACACAGGAAGCCGATGGACAACGCACCACCTGGATCGCCTTCATCGTCTCAAAGAGGATTCACGAGGACATTGAAGGCTTCATGATCTGGGCACATTGGAACCATCATGACACTGTCTCGTATGAAGCTAAACACACCGCTACCAGACTCGGCTCATCGTTACCAGGCGTCAACATCAGCCTCCAGAACTTCCCTTGTGCACCTTCACGTTCTGTGTGTGAGATTGAAACACGTTATTCGCTGGCCAACACGGGAAGAATTAAGAAAGACCAAGGGGGTTCCGGAAGAACCTGATGGCGAGGGCAAAAACCTGGTCTGCCTACAAGCACGTTCTACAAGCACGTTCCTGGGGGGTATAACACCTCCTTGTCCAGGGCATGGGGTGGAAGAGCCAGTGACAAGCCCATCATGGAAGCCTGTGGGTTGCTCAGAAGGCTCTTGCCTGGAGACCTCCTTCTTGCTGACCGGGGCTTTGACATTTCAGACGGTGCAGGGTTCTATTGCGCTCAAATCAACATTCCCAGTTTCACAAGAGGAAAGTCCCGACGGTCTCCCCTGGAACAATTGCTCACGTCCGCATGTAGAACGTGTCATGGTCTGGTTGTGCAACAAGATATGTCTAAGTGTTCACACAGACTGAACATTATTATCCATGCAGATCGTAAAACCCTTTATCTTTGTGCATTTCTGCTAATCTTGGTTTTAGTGCCTTATTTCCATTCAATGTAAATGTGTGTACAGCCCAATACAAGTAATCTCACAGACTTTACACAAATCAAACCATAAAACCAAGAACAAACGTGATGTCAAACAATGACCAGACACACGTAATGTTCCAAATAATGTATCGTCCAAAGAACATCTTTTCTGTAGAAATACACTGTTTCTGAAGAGCATCCACTCTGACATGCAGTGCAGTTCATATGAGAATACTATTATTACACACTACATCCTTGAGCTTCTGACTCTGGATGTTGGATCGTGTTTGTAGATGGAACCACTTCACTCGTACATGTGAGGACTACGTCTGTGGCAACATGGGACAAACCACTCCCCCAACATCAGGCTTATCTGGAGCTTTTCTATTAGTCTCTTCAATGTCTCTGGGAATGAGGTAACCCACCTTCACATAACAGTCCTCTGCTTTACTTATTATTTCCTGGAAAACATCAGGCGATCCTCTGAATGCTCATTTCATGTGGAGTCCGTTTCAGTCACAAGCAGCTGGGTCTGAACCTGATGAAAGTATTTGTCTGTTATCTTCAAGGTGCCATCCTTGTTTAGAAAAGGCAACTGGGATTCATCAAGTGTGGCTTCTCTGGCATTATATGGACATTTATCTCTAAAGTGCCGTTACCACAGCAACTACACTCCTGGATGCCGTCAGGAGTGGCGCCCATATAAGGGTGGTTCAGACTTACACATACAAAGGTTGTAATGGTGTCCTGTGGCATACATCTCAAAGCTGTGATGAGCCTCGTCTTCATGGCTTTCCCCCAATCCGTGGCCACTGATGAGAAGTGACTTTTCTCCCCGAACCGCTGATGACGCTTCATATTACCAGCAGTGATTCTTCCTCAGCGCACGCCACTCCTTGCTTTTACGCTGAGGTTAGTTCCTCATCGGGCTGGGCGATATGGCCCAACCCTAGTTCCTCAGCATTTTTCACTTGCTGATCAGTTACTGCCAGCTTATTAAATACTGATGGTGCTTCAGCCAATAATGAGTCCCTGTCCATGTTAATATATGTATCATCTTTGAGGGTAATCAAGGCGATGGGTAGTCTGCCTTCTTGCAAAATGATTGGAATGAAACTATCTTGATATTTTTCAGTAACAGAAAGAATGACCAGTATCATGAAGCCTGTCCATGAACGCACTGATATCTTCCTCTGATGGGATTCCAACGGTCGGGAGTTCTGCAGCTGTTCGAGTCGTCAGTTGTGTTCCAGCGATGGCGCTGTCTCTTCTTTTCAGTAGCAGGTGTGAAAAAATCTGTGTCTTATTTCTGCATAGTCCCCCTTGCTGATGGTTGGGAGTACCCATTTAGCCTGTTGTTGATGCACTCAGTCGAGCAGCAGAAAAGAGGCGCACCAACATGTGAGCCCAGCCCAGCCCAGCCCAGCCCAGCAGGGTCAGTGGGCGCCGTCCGGCTCGCAGATGACCCGGGGGCGCAGTGGCTTAAACAAAGTTCAAGAACCTATCTGAGTTCATTAAAACAAATGGGTCTATATAATGTCAGTGTGTTCTAATGTATGTCTTGTTGTACATGGACTGATATCCAGATTCTCATAATCTAGTGTGAAAATAAGTACATGCGTATTATAGAACGCACTCTGTTTTAATGGAACAAAGGAATTCAGTTGTGCAGGCTATGGCTTTAGCATCATGCTACATACCTTCGCTATGATGACTACTACACCAACCCAACCCTCGGCAAATGGATCGTACCTCCAGAGATGTCCATGCTCGGTTTGCTCACATGTGTAAAGGCTCCAATAGCAGATAATGGGACACATGATAACACTGTCTCTGAGGCAAAGCTGCATCATCAGCGTTCAGTGCTTCGTTAGCGTATACGGATCCACACAATGAATGGCATCGTACCTCACTCTATCTTGTGTTAATAGAGTGTCTTTATAATCTCTGTCACTTTGTCTCTTCATGATTTTCATAACATTTTAAAAACAGGATTAAACATTCGAAATGTGCGAGTGAAACTCATTAAACTTTGTTTAATCAAAGATGGCGTCTCCGAGGAGGTCATGTGTAACAGAGATGTATTATTGAATTTCCTTAAAGATTATTTTGTTTTTGTTGTTTCACCTTTGAAGCCACCTGGTGGTGGTTTTGGAAACTGCATGCAACGGGTGCTTCACGCGCGCTCCCTGCGTCTCCTGCAGAGCAACGGTAAATGCTGGAGACGGTGCAGAGAGATCTTCAATTTACTTTTTCAAATATTGTTACGCCAAAATCATTATTTATTTTACTCCCTACATGTATATCTGTGTTTATCCTTGTCCCGTACAGACCCGCGCGTGCAGTTGTCCCCACCCTGAGGGACTTGTATATGTTTTGTGGTGCGGATCACATTAAAATAAATCGTCAAAACTGCAGTCCTGAGTCCGTGGCCTCTCTAGACATCGGTCACATGTGACATTCATCTGTGGGAACTATGTATAAAAGTAAAGATGACTTACTTTCTGCTTTTCTATTGTACAATTTATATATAGTGTGTAATTTTCAGGAAAGAATGATCCCCCCACCCAAAAAGTCGACATTTAATTTAGCTTGTGCCACCTGCAATTGCTAATTAAAACTAATATATTTGACCAAAAGGTTCGTGGAAGCACAGGTACTCACCCTCGATACATGTTTGGTGATCTGTTAATGTACCACAGTTTTTATGCCTGTAAAACCATCTTTATTCATGCATATTTACATTGGGGAGAGGGCGCTTTCTCCCGATTGACCTTTGACAGGAAGCGCTGCGCATGCGCACTACGAGATTACGACTTCAGCCTTCATGAGTGTAGGGCCGTCGCCTCACGGCAGGGGGCAGCATTGCACTGCTCAAGTGCAGAAGCTGGCGGAAGTATCAGTAGAAGAAGTCCGGTCTGGCGCAGGCGCAGTGGAGCATTTTCAGTGACTTAGCAGTTTGTTCAGACTCTTCTGCCATAGCTGTGACTTTACTCACTTTAATCCACATTTATTCATATTTACTCCCCGAACCTCCCGCTTCAGACCCCCGGTCCCGCAGCACCGGCGTTGGCCTGAAACATGAAGGAAACGGCGGCCAAACGGAGAGAGAAGGCGGCTCAGCGGGAGAAAAAGGCCCCGGAGCCGCAGGACGTGGACATGGCCGAACAGGAGGCTCCTCCGCCGGCCACTGCGAGGGAGCAGGACGGCCTCACTCTGGAGGGTAAGAGCGGGTTCACTCTGGAGAGTAAGACCGGGGCCTGGGACCGGGACCCGGGGCAGAAAACCCCCGGTAAACCCGCTTTAAAACCGGAGGAGAGAGGAGTTTACAATGCGTTAGCATGTTAGCCCCGAGGCTAATAACAAAACCGCTAAATCATGTCAGTGACGAAGGGATTTAAATGTTCAGATATCCTGTCGTTTTATGTCTTCATATATATATATATATATATATATATATATATATATATATATATATATATATATATATATATATAAATAAATAAGTAGTTTTATTCATAAATAGGATTCTCTTGTAAAACCATTGGATCTCAAGGGACAAACCTGTGTGTGTATAAAGGGTACATTTAAAAAATAATAATAATTCTATAGTGTTTACGTTTATTCTGTTGTATCTATTCTTCACTAACCCTCAGGTCTCATGTGATGTTGTGATACAGGATGATACAGGATATTTTAGTGACTGGTGAAGCAAACAGCTGATTTTTCCGAGCTTGAAGAGCTGTTGTTTTAAATCACAGATGTTTTCACAGAATGCTCTGTTGGTGAAGATGTGTTGTGTTTCTGTGACCTCATTAGTGACGTTTCTCTCCTCAGACATTAAGGAGCATGTGAAGCAGATTGAGAAGGCGGTGCAGGGGAAGGAGCCGCGCTTCGTGCTCCGAGCGCTCCGAGCGCTGCCGTCCACCAGCCGCAGACTCAACACCAACGTGCTCCACAAAACCATCTCCGGCTTCTACACGTCCAACGCCAGCGGCAAGGACTTCCTGCTGGGCTTCCTGGACGAGGTACGGACTTCAATGCACCCCCGACATTTAGAAGTGTCTGGTCCATAATCCTGTGTGTGAAGCTTCTAAACTGTACGACGTGTCAGTTTAGGGACGTCAGGATTAACCGGTTTTACGATGACCGCGATTATAAAAGGACGCGGTCGGTTTTCCGTAAGAATTTCAGAAGCCACGGTTTACCGCGGACATGTTTTCACGCTGATGCACGAGCGAGGCAGAAGGACGCTCTCCTCCAGTGTTGGATCCACCCAAAAAACCATTGAAGTCAGCAGAGTGGGACGTCTTTAGGATCCAGAACATGACCACGGCATTGTTGTCGATGGACGTCCGTTATTCAAACCCTGTCATCAGGAAGTTGCAGCAAAAGGCGCCGATATCGGCCACGTCGAATATAAACAACATCTCAGAGATGATCCTTCGCTGTGAATGTCCAGGTCAAGATAACGAACTGCTTAACTCCCAAAAAAGTCCAAATGTTCAGAAATAGCCACAACTGGCTCAGGATGTAACAAAAAGCTAACGCTAACGCTAAAGCTAACGCTCTGCTTCAGTAACAGAAGGAAAGTGAAACCGCACATGTGGAAACAGCTGTTTCTAAAGAGTCTCCTTAGTCACTTTGTAAACGCGTGTCATTCTCTGTTCATCAAAACATCTGACCAGTAATGAAGCAACAGCTTAGTTTTTGAAAGCATAAAACCGAGCCTAGCCTGTGGCCTAGTAATATATAGTAAAATAATTATGATAATTATGGTCATTATAAAGAAGTAAAGTTGACATTGTTTTGTATTATTCAATGTCGGCCTATTTAGTTTAATGCAAAACAATCTTAAAGCATTTTTCATTTTTAGAAACAGTGAATGTTTACAAGTATTAAAAAGCTTTTTAAAGACAAAAACTAAAAATATCAGTTCTTTCCTTTCATTCGGCGAATAATTGTGAATAATCGTAAAATCGTGACACCCCTAGTGTCAGTGTTACCCTCTTAGCCTCTATAGGCCAGACTAGCACCTCATTTGAAAGCTAAGACCAGCTAAACTCATCTAAATGGATCTTTTCCCTTGTGCTGTTGCTGCGTTGTCATCACTTTAGTTTACATCCTCATTTTGTCGAAATCTTTGTCAAAAATCTTTGCTCAGTTTTGTAGGTCTTAGCTTTCAAATGAGCCGTTACACTGCTCTATAGGCTGTGAACTCTCTGTTCGAAAGCTTCTAGATTTGGGTAAAGCCAAACTGGAGTAAATGTTGGGTTAAAGTGGGGGTAAGAGGTTAAAACGAGCCTCATGTTGCTGACTTTTGTGGATAATTTCTGAAACTTAAGAGACGGAGACTTGACTTTCAAACACGCTCCCTGTGAAGTCTCGATGTTACATTTGAAATACGATAGAAATATCGCCATGAACGACATCACTGACTCTGAAGACACTACATACTTTTAAAAGCACAAAATCGACAGTAAACCTTTGTTCTAAAAGCCTAAAATAACAACAGCTGCAAGAAACGAGAAATATAATGTGACCTAGACCTACTTTACAAAAAAAACAATGTATTGTTTATCTGTTTATTGAACGATAAGTCGATAGTGATTATCGTGACAGCCCTACTCGGAAGTATCTACTAAACAAGAATATACAGCGCCCCCTGCTGTCACAGTTCAACACTGACATGTTTAGAAGCTTCACAAACAGGATTACACATAATGTTTTTATAAATCTCGTTGGTGCAGAACCGAGTCGACCTGTTCAGCTCCGCACACACTACACGATTTTGATACAATTCTCAGTCGCGTCGTGTCTCGTAGTGGGGGGGGGGGGTCACGACTGAACTCGCGTTGGAATCGTGTGGGCAGCCCACAGACGCAACTGGACTACAGTCGCAGGAAATCCAACATGTTTGATTTTTAAGCCCGATGTTGGACCCACAGGAGAAACGTGGGTGATTTGACCCCAAAGTGAAGACACAGATGCAGCGGCCATGACGGTGAAATAAAGACAGAAAAACACCGCGCCTCCTTTTCATTTCTCTGTGGAAACAGCAGCACAAACGGCTCATGTCATGGCCACAGCCCCACACGGAACAGCACGACTTTATATCACCAAACAAGGACCACCCTTTCAGCTACATTTCAACCGCGAACAGAGTTTAGCGGCACTTACTCACCTCGCCTCTCTCCGTTTTCTCCTCCGCCTCCTCCATCTTGGAGCGGAGGCCCGTCTCCTTTTCTTATTAAATCCACTGAAATACGTTTCGCAGACTTTTATCTCCATTTGACAGAACTATAGCTGAGTGTTTCGGCTTCGTAGCAGTAGGAGCCTTGCACTGCGGTGTTGTGACACTGTTGACACCGCTGACCAAACTGGGACAAGCACAAGTTTTCGCGCGCTCACAAACACAGGCCTAACTTTGCTGATCTGGGGTCAGTTTTTGAAGCCGGAGGAGAAATGAAGCGGTAGAGACGCAGACGTGCTGTGTTCTAAACATCAGCTGTTTGTCAGGATCGTGTAGCGTGTTCGCTCTGACGATTCTCCGTCGTTAAGTGTGAACCCCCAGGGGTTCTATAATCGCACTAGATCCAGTCGTGTAGTGTGGGCCCCCCCTTCTATAGATAATCGTTACGGACCTTTAGATGTATTTCTATACGTTCCTAAGATTGAAACCTTTACTATGATGATGCATGTTTAACTGGAAGCTAGTAGGGATGTAACGATTCATCGAAAATCGATTTAAAATCTATTTAATATGCGTAAAATGTGAATCGATGTAAAAAATAAAAGAATCGATTTTAAAGCCGCCCTCAGCTCCTCCATTTTGCGCGACCGGAACAGACTAGCTCGTTGTTTCTAACGACGTTAACCTTTTCTCAAGACAAGCTCCACCCCTCCCCCGCCTCAGACCCAACACACGCCTCACCATGTAAACACAAACACGTGTCGGCATCGAAGCAGCAGATGCAGCTAAAGTTAGCGGCTACGAGATTAGCGTTAGCGGCTAACGCAGAGTTTAGCATTTTAACAGAAGTTTAGCAAAGATCGTAAACTGACAAACATCTGACCTGCTCTGATTCTGATGAAATCCTCAAATAATCCAACACCTACAGGAGCTCCTCATGTTTACAACGGCTGCACCGGAGGCAGTGAGGCTGCAAGGGTGGGAAAAACTGCACTGTAAAATTAGTTCTAAATGATAGTATTATGTTCAAACTGCAACAAAAAAAAGTTTGGTAAAATAAATATAATCTCAAAATGTTTGCTTTGCTACACATCTTATTTATGCTGAAAACATGTAAATTTAAAGCACTCTGTCAAAATGATTATAGTTCAGTTTCATGTCTTGTAATTGTTTGTAATGTAAAGTTCTCTCACTGAGACAGTTGCCGTTTGTTACAAGGACAAAAATAAAGATGTTAAAACAAAAGAAACATTAATATGAAGGAGTCATTCTTTAAAAAAAAAAAAAAAAAAAGGGTTAAAAAAAATCCGAATCGAATCGAATCGAATCGGGGCTTGAGTGAATCGTTACATCCCTAGAAGCTAGAGAAAAAACATACATTAAATTACTTGCATACATGTGTGTGTTTGTTTGTGTACGTTTGTGTACGTGTGTGTGTGTGTTTGTTTACGTGTGTGTTTGTTTACGTGTGTGTGTTTGTTTACGTGTGTGTGTTTGTTTTCGTGTGTGTGTTTGTTTGCGTGTGTGTGTTTGTTTGCGTGTGTGTGTTTGTTTACGTGTGTGTGTGTTTGTTTACGTGTGTGTGTTTTTGTGTTCAGCCGATGGAAATGGCCGAGGGAGACGTCCAGTTCAGGCCCAGGACGGGGAAAGCTGCGTCTGTTCCTCTGCTCCCGGAGGTGGAGGCTTATCTCCAACTGCTGCTGGTCATTCACCTGACCAACAACAAGAGCTACAGCCAGGTAGGTCCTCCTGCACCTCCTCCTCTTCTCCTCCTCCTCTGCTCCTTTACCTCCACCTGACCAACAACAAGAGCTACAGCCAGGTAGGTCCTCCTGCACCTCCTCTGCTCCTTTACCTCCACCTGACCAACAACAAGAGCTACAGCCAGGTAGGTCCTCCTGCACCTCCTCCTCTTCTCCTCCTCCTCTGCTCCTTTACCTCCACCTGACCAACAACAAGAGCTACAGCCAGGTAGGTCCTCCTGCACCTCCTCCTCTGCTCCTCCTAACCCTGCGTCTCCTTTCCTGGTTGTTCAGGCTCAGAAAGTCTCCGATGACCTGATGCAGAAGATCGGCTCGAAGAACCGCCGAGCTCTGGACCTGGTGGCCGCTAAGTGTTACTACTACCACGCCCGGGTTTACGAGTTCCTCCAGAAGCTGCACACCATCCGCAGGTACTCCCTTAGATACTCCCTCCATCCTCAGGTACTCCCTTAGATACTCCCTTAGATACTCCCTCCATCCTCAGGTACTCCCTTAGATACTCCCTTAGATACTCCCTCCATCCTCAGGTACTCCCTTAGGTACTCCCTCCATCCGCAGGTACTCCCTTAGATACCCGCTCCATCCTCAGGTACTCCCTTAGATACTCGCTCCATCCTCAGTACTCCCTTAGATACCCGCTCCATCCTCAGGTACTCCCTTAGATACCCGCTCCATCCTCAGGTACTCCCTTAGATACTCCCTCAGTACTCCCTTAGATACCCGCTCCATCCTCAGGTACTCCCTTAGATACCCGCTCCATCCTCAGGTACTCCCTTAGGTACTCATGTCCTGGTTTTGTGTGTAGTTTCCTGCACACGCGTCTGCGCACCTCCACGCTCCGCCACGACACGGATGGTCAGGCCGTGCTCCTGAACCTCCTCATGAGGAACTACCTGGAGTTCAACCTGTACGACCAGGCGGAGAAGCTGGTGTCCAAGTCCGTGTTCCCCGAGGTCGCCAACAACAACGAGTGGGCGCGGTACCTCTACTACACAGGTACGAGTACTACTGCACAGGTACGAGTACTACTGCACAGGTACGAGTACTACTACACAGGTACGAGTACTACTGCACAGGTACGAGTACTACTACACAGGTACGAGTACTACTACACAGGTACGAGTACTACTACGAGTACTACAACACCTCTACTACACAGGTACGAGTACTACTACGAGTACTACAACACCTCTACTACACAGGTACGAGTACTACTACGAGTACTACAACAACGAGTGGGCCCGGTACCTCTACTACACAGGTACGAGTACTACTACGAGTACTACAACACCTCTACTACACAGGTACGAGTACTACTACACAGGTACGAGTACCACTACAACAACGAGTGGGCGCGGTACCTCTACTACACAGGTACGAGTACTACTGCGAATACTACGAGTAGCCGCGGTACCTCTACTTGGGGCTGGGCGATATGGACCAAAAGTCATATCCTGATATAGTTAGGTTGAATATCGATATACGATATATATCCCGATATTTTTTCCACAAAGTGAGAGCTGTGAAATGAAATGTTAAGTCAAAGTCACTGCCAAATAGTAGTGTTTTAATATTTATGTTGCATATAACTAAACTAAAGCCTAAACTGAGACAATGAAATATGACTTATTAAAGTATTACTTACTTACAACGCACGTAAACAAAAGCACATGGCGCAGCGCACGTAAACAAAAGCACATGGCGCACGTAAACAAAAGCACATGGCGCAGCGCACGTAAACAAAAGCACATGGCGCAGCGCACGTAAACAAAAGCACATGGCGCACGTAAACAAAAGCACATAGCGCGGCGCACGTAAACAAAAGCACATGGCGCACGTAAACAAAAGCACATAGCGCAGCGCACGTAAACAAAAGCACATGACGCAGCACACGTCGCCACCATATCTACTACACAGGTACGAGTACTAGGGATGGGACGATGCACTAAACTCACGGTACGATATCAAAAAAGAAAAAAAATATTACTGTATAATAACTTGTTTGTTTGTGTTTCAGTTGAACACAGGGAAACACAACAAGAACATTAGTGCTGCTCTAACCCGAGGTTCATGTATCTCAGGACTGGTTCTTCTTCACAAAAACTAACTTACCTGTGACTTGACGACGCACTGCACCATTCCCCGGATATGTATATATTTTTTCATTTAATAATAATAATAATGCATCGAACTTGGATAGCGCTTTTTGGACACTCAAAGACACTTTACATGAAAAAATTAATAAAAAAAAAAAAAGAATTAAAAAGAATAAAATTCACGATCCATTTTTTTTGTACTCGATGCGTTTCGTCACGTTTTGTATCGCGATATTTCGTCCCATCCCTAACGAGTACTACATTTGGGTTACCCACTACATTATTGAAACCAAAGATGTGCATAAAGTGCAGACGTTCAGCTTTCATTAGAGCATTTTCATCCAGATGACGGGTTTGGGAATTCCAAGCGTTTGTAGGAGTTCCTTCCACTTTTCTAGGGACCATAAGTAGTGGGACAAGTGGCAGCTCAGCGGTTTCATGGTCAGGTGAGAGAGACATCCAGGCTCAGGCCCGTGCGGGGCTCTAACGGCTATGCTACACTTCAGGCTGTCATTGACTACAAAGGATTTGCAACTAAATATTAAAAAAGGCAAAAGTTCATAATTAGATTCATAGTTCAATGAAGGTACTTGATTCATCTTCTGTACTCTGTAGAGTCTTCGAACGTTTCTCCTCTCATCCAAAAGGCTTCGTCAGCGACTAAAGTCCCGCTCAGCAGATATAGACCAACAGGGAGGAGTTGGGTTGGCCCGGCTCCTCCCCTCTAATCACAGCTACTCACCTGTGGGTAAACACAGAAAAGAAAAGAATGTATCCTATTCATGGGAATGTTCTCATTGTTTTACAGCTACAGTTACATAAAAAGCAACATCTAGCAACGAGTGGAGTTTAAAACTGGTTGTATTTTTCCTTTTTAAAATATATATTTTTTCAATGTACTTGTTTTCTAGACAAGCTTTTTGGGGCCCCCTATTGTGTCTCCAAGGCCCCCCAGGGGGCCCCGGACCCCACTTTGGGAACCACTGGCATAAAGTAATTGATTTTGTGATGTCATGTTTTCTTTATTAAATGTTTTGGCCAGATGATGGCGCTAATAACCTACTTGTGTCATTTACATTGCCCATTGGTGTTGGATTCCACGAAGAAGAAACGTAGCTTGTGGTCAGTCTTCTCTGGCTGTGTCACATCAGGGCCGTGCAGATACAGAGGGGCGGGGCTCCAAAATCAAAAGGCACTATTAATATAAACTAATCAGGCTTATGATGAGGACCGTGGTAAAGCTGTGGATAAACTAAATATAATAGAAATAAATAAAAGGTATCGATGGAAAAGAGTAAGCCGATATATCGTTTGCTTGTTTGGAAGAATTGACCGAGTTTATCTCCAACTTCTTTTAACTTAACCGTCGCTTTAAACGAGTGCATTTTCTCCAGTTCAGCTTTACCTAAATCTAAAGCTTTCAGAAGGCCAGCCTCATTTGAAAACTAACACCTACAAAACTGATGGGAAAATTTTTGTCGCTGCTTTGTCAATATAGTTTTTTCACTTTTTTGTGGCGCCGTTTCCTCGCTGCTGCTACACGCTCTGAACAGAAACGCCCTCAGCTCTGGATTCACACGTCTCTGCCTCCACAGAGATACAGGTGAGCCTGAGCTGCTGTAAAGAGTGAAGAGTCGTTTGTGTTTATGTTTGGGAATGTTGTGGATAAAGAACTTCTCTAAAGCATAATGACGGTTCATGACCATAAAGTATCCGGATACTGAGCCTTTATTTACCTTTACATCTCCTGTAGGTACAGACGTAGATATAAACACTAAACTGCTGTAAGAAAAGAGTTGGAGACTCCGATCCGAGGCAGGAGTCCGTCTCTTATTTTGCTGTTTGAGCTGAAATGTCTCTAAATGGCTGAGAGTCAAAGTGAAAGTAAAACGTGTCTCCTTGTGTCAATGTTCTTCTTTCTTCATATGGTCCAAAGTCCAAAACCAAAACGCTGCTCCTGATTCCTCTGTGTTTGGGCATGTGCTCCGTCTGGCGTCTCCGTGTCCGTCAGTAACTCACATCTGACCGGGGTCTGATTGGCCCAAATAATAAATGGTTTATTTTGTATTCACTGGGAGTTTGATTTCCTAAAACTTTTCCAACTATTTAAAGCAGCGTTTGTTCTTCCTGCACTTTAGTGGCTGATGTCACTGACGGGAGCAGTGGGTTTTTTATCTCTATAATTTATCTTTTTATTTATAGACTGTTAAGTTCAGACAGTTTTATTGTTGCAATTTTCACTTCAAATGAATCTAATATTGTTTATTGTGAAACAGACTGATTTATTGCTTGTGTTGGGTGAAAATAACAAGACTTTGCAACAATAATCACATATTTAATCGCAATATTGAAGAAAAAAACGCAAATTATTTTCCCAAATCGTCCAGCCCTGGATTTGTGTAGCTTTCTCTCATCACTTTGTAGAGCGTGTGACCTTTAAAGTTCGATCGCTCCTCTGGCGTCGGCGCTGATGATACTTGTACTTATACGTGTGTACTTGTACTCGTAGGTCGTATCAAGGCCATCCAGCTGGAGTACACGGAGGCGAGGCGCACTCTCACCAACGCCCTGCGGAAGGCGCCGCAGCACACGGCCGTGGGCTTCAAGCAGACGGTGAGAAACAGCTACAGCTTTACCCAAATCTAAAATCTGCTCGACTGGAGAGCAACAGAATAACGCCTCATTAGAAACCGGATACCTACAAAAGTCATGGTAACCTTTTTGTCACGTTGTCGCCGCGTTTTTGTCGGTTTTTCGTTGTTTCTTTGTTCGCTTTACCCAAATCTGAAAGCTTAAAAAAAAAAAAACTTAAATATCGACAAACGCTACAGAAATGTGATGAAACATGACAGAAAATAAAGTAAAAAAGAGACAAAATCACTTCAAGAATGATAAAAGGGTTACGATCACTTTTGTAGGCCTTAGCTTTCAAATGAGGCGTTATACTATTGCTCTCCTATCGAGAAGCTTTTAGATTTGGGTGAAGCCGTACTGGAGATGATGCATCTCCAGTACGGGAGATTTGATGACGTCATTATTCTGTCTCGCCGTGAACGACCTCTGACCTCGGGTACAAAGTAAATATCACTGAGGTCCTGGGAGTTTCTGCTCGTGTGAAACCGCGTGATGAGGTGTAAATAAGAGCTCTTTACTCCGACACAGATGCTGTTTCTTTATTACGTTTAAAAATGTGGTTTTACAGCCTCAAAACTTACTTCATAATTGTAACAAATAAAGCTGACTACGGTATTTCAGCTTTTGCGGGTTATTTTTAGAACGTTTCCCCCGTAATAAACGAGGGACGACTGTTTGAAGCGGCGTCTTTGTCCCTCAGGTCCATAAGCTGCTGATCGTGGTGGAGCTGCTCCTGGGGGAGATTCCAGACCGACTCCAGTTCAGACAACCGTCCCTGAAGAGGTCCCTGCACCCGTACTTCCTCCTCACGCAGGGTAAGCCCCGCCCCCGTACTTCCTCCTCACGCAGGGTAAGCCCCGCCCCTGTACTTCCTCCTCACGCAGGGTAAGCCCCGCCCCTGTACTTCCTCCTCACTGCTTGGTCCTGTTAGGGACCAAGCAGTAAGGCACTGAGACAAAGGCATTAAAGCTCAAAAATGCATTTTATTGGCCACAAACAAACACGGGCCGATAAAAGAGGTCAAATTAACATAACTTTACAAAACCAAACTGTCCAAAGTAACCTAACTAACACAGACAAACGGACCTCCTCAAATGAGATATAAGGCCACTTATATACAGCTTGGACCATACCAAAATATAAATAGCCGAAAACACAGGGGAGAAACAGACCCCAAATAAGGGACACACAAAGCCCCTTTAACCCCCAGTCCCCCTCTGCATTGGTCTGGTCCAGATAAGGCCGCCTCCAGCTCTCTCCAGGTCCGCCCCTCACAGCTCTTAAAGGGACAGAATCAAGTCAGTGTCAATATTCATTAAATAGGTCTCATTACTTGTGTGGCCTGGCCATCACACACCCCCCCTCTTCAGGGCTCTCGCTAGCCCAGCGAGAGAGGTAATCTGCTGTAACATTATCCTTTCCTGGGATATGTTGAATGGAGAAGCGAAAAGGCTGTAGGGCAAGATACCATCGTGTGATTCTCCCATTAGTATCCTTCATCCTTTCGAGCCATTGTAAGGCCCTGTGGTCCGTCTCCAGGGTAAACTCACGGCCCAGAAGGTAATACCGGAAAGAGTCCAGGGCCCACTTTATGGCTAGAGCTTCCTTTTCCACCGTTGAATATCGAACCTCGCGAGGGAACAACTTCCTACTAATGTAGGCCAATGGGTGGCGATCATCCTGGGGTCCCTGCAGGAGGACAGCTCCTAGTCCTCGTTCCGAAGCATCCGTTTGCACAATAAAATGTTCATCAAACTTTGGAGAATACAAAACTGGATTCTTACTCAGTGATTGACGCATGTCCTTAAAGGCTGCCACCGTTTCCTCTGTCCACTGTATATGGGTTGGACTCCGAGATCCTGTCAGGTCAGTTAAAGTTGCCGCCCGAGCAGAAAACTGGGGAATAAAGCGATGGTAGAAACCAGCCATCCCCAGAAAGGAGCGCAACTGCTTCTTCGACTGTGGCAGGGAACAGAATTCCAGAGCTTTTATCTTATTTACCTGTGGCCGCAGCACCCCACCCCCAATGACGTGCCCGAGATACTCAGTCTGGAAAGCCGCAAAAACACACTTGGTTGGATTCACAGTAAGGCCAGATGCTTGTAAGCGCCCCAGAACAGATCGTAAGTGGTCCATATGCTCCTCCCAACTCGAACTGTAAATGACAATGTCATCCAAATATGCTGCAGCAAAACTGGAGAAATCCCCAAGTACCTGATCCATAAGTCTCTGAAAGGTTGCTGGCGCACCATGTAGTCCAAAAGGCAGCACCGTGAACTGGAAGAGTCCCCATTGCGTCCGGAAGGCGGTCAGTTTCCTGGACTGCTCGGTAAGGGGAACCTGCCAATATCCTTTAGAAAGATCTAGAGTTGTCAGATATTTGGCCTTCCCAAGCCGTTCAAGCAGGTCATCAATTCTTGGTGTGGGATAGGAATCAAAGAGTGATATAGAATTAAGGTACCTGAAGTCTATGCAAAACCTTAGGCTTCCATCCTTTTTTGGCACCAGGACCACAGGGTTACACCACTCACTCTTCGAGACTTCAATGATCCCCAGGGACAGCATTAGGTCAACCTCCTTCTTCAACGAGGTCCGCAGGCGCTCAGGAATCCTGTAACTGAGTCTTTTAACAGCAGCACCATCCTTGAGTACAATATCATGCTCAACAATATCCGTTCTTCCTGGGTTTTGCTGAAAAATCTCCATTTTACAAATTGTGCTCACCTCAACTCTTTGTTCCTGTGAGAGGTGCGTCAAATCACAGCCCCAACCAGAAGCTACAGGTGGCAGGTATTGCTCTTCGACCTCCTCCTCTTCTTCCACTCCTCTAATTAACATCACACTCCTTCCAGGTCTTTCCACCCACTCTTTCAGTAGATTTATATGCAGAACTTTATTTGAGCTGCGCCGTCCTGGAGCTTCAACCTGGTATGTCGTCTGACCAAGCTTCTTGATCACCTTAACCGGCCCCTGCCACTTAGCCAACAGCTTATTGTCCTCACTCGGCAGAAGCACAAGAACCTGTTGTCCAGGGCTAAATGATCTCTCCCGAGCCGGCTGGTCATACCATGACTTTTGGTGCTGCTGGGCCTTCTTCATGTGTGATTGAGCCAGTTCACTCATCCTTTCCAGGCGCTCCCTCATCTGCACAACATACGAGACAACATTAACAGGTTCCCCCCTCCCCTCCTGTTCCTCCCAGATCTCTCTGAGCAATGAAAGTGGCCCACGCACCTCATACCCATACAAAAGCTCAAAAGGAGAGAAACCTGTCGAGGCCTGGGGCACTTCCCTGTAGGCAAACAGGAGGTATGGCAGCCATTGGTCCCAATCCGTACCCGTGTTGTTGACAAATTTCCGGAGCATCTGCTTTAAGGTTTGATTAAAGCGCTCCGTCAGCCCATCCGTCTGAGGATGATATGGTGTGGTCCTCAGACGCCTAATGCCAAGAAGCTGATACACCTGTTTTAGCAGAGTAGACATAAAGTTAGTACCTTGATCTGTCAATACTTCTCGTGGAAACCCAACCCGTGAAAAAAACTGTACCAGACAGAAAGCCACAGTTTTCGCCTTGACATTTTTCAACGGAAAAACCTCCGGGTACTTGGTGGCATAGTCACTCAAAACAAGCATGTAGCGATTCCCAGATTTACTCCTTTCAACAGGCCCGACAATGTCCATTCCTATACGTTCAAACGGAGTTCCAATAATTGGCATGTTTTGGAGTGGAGCTCTGGAGGGCATTTTCGGTGATGTAATTTGGCACTGAGGGCAACTACGGCAGAAGTGTGCCACATCCTTGTGGAGTCCAGGCCAATAGAAATAATGGAGAATGCGTGCTGCAGTTTTGTGCTTACCAAGATGACCAGCCCAGGGCACTGAATGGCCCAGGGTGAGTATTGTACTCCTCACCGCTTGGGGGACCACCAGCTGCAATACCGTCCCCTGCTGGCGATACAGAATGCCGTTATCCAGTACATACTCGAACACCCCTGCAGTTGTACCTGACTTAGTTGCTCCCGCTTCCTGAAAGAGAGGCACTAAAGAAGAATCAGATTTTTGCATTTCCACAATATCTGTCGGCATTTCGAAATCCATAAACAACTCTGGTTCTGTATTTTTGATAGGCGTCACAATTGTATGTTGAAATTTTTCTTGTCTTCTCTTCCTCCGTGATTTCCGAGCCTTTCCAGGGTTTGTCTCAAACTCCTCATTATAAAAGGGCAAAGCACTAAGCAGATCAAAAGTCTCTTCAGGTTTTTTAGCTTGAGCACGAGTAAAAGCAGCACAACACGTTTGGCCTTGATCCTTCTCCAGTAAATCAAATAAAACGGGCAAATCCCGGCCTAAAACTACCGGGTATGGCAAACTGTCCACAATGCCCACATTTAGCATGTAAGTTTGGTCATCTATCTTTAGATACAAGTCCGCTGTAGGATAATGTTTCTTATCCCCGTGTATACAACAAATTGGTATAGTGTTTGCCACATTTATCAGGTTCAAGGGGACATGTTCTTTATGAATCAAAGTCTGGTCACTCCCGGAATCCAATAGCGCTTTTAGATAAGTCCCATTAACTTCAATGTTAGCCATTTTCACAGTTTGGAAATTATTTGGGGAAAGTTCAGTATGTGACCGGGGAGCATAACACATTTGGGTCATTTTAGCTGTATTTTTGGGACACATGGGTTTTATATGACCTTCAATCCCACAAAGGTAGCAGATAGGTTTTTTCCCAAAATATTTCTGTGCTCGCATTGATGGATTTTCAACATTTTGGGGTCTACTCACACCTTCTGCCCCTAGGCCGCGCTGTGGAGCTGGATTATAGTCCCAGGTCCTCCATTCTTCATGGCTCCATGTTTGTCCTTGCTCTCGTGCAGCCACAAAAACATCTGCCAGCTCCGCTGCCCTCAGTGCAGTTTTGGGGTCACGTTCTTTAATCCAGACCTGAAGCTCAGGGGACAGCATTCTCAAGTATTGCTCCAAAATAATCATTTCACCAATATCATGGATGGTTTTACCTTTTGGTTCAATCCACTTCCCATACAATTCTTTCAGCCTGGCATACAGTTCCTTTGGGCTCTCACCTGCATGGATCTCAAGAGAGCGAAATCTCTGCTTGTAGGTCTCTGAATTAATATTATATTTTGACAGAATTGCCGATTTTACTTGTTTGTAGTCAAGTGAATTTTCAAAGTCCATGTGCACATATGCCCCTCTTGCTTTGCCTGTGAGTAATGGTATTAAATGGAATACCCAATCAGATTTAAGCCATCGACATGCAAGGGCAATACGTTCGAATGTGATCAAAAAGTGTTCTATATCATCAGTGTCTGTTAGTTTTTCCATTCTAGGCTCATGATGAGTGGGGGACTGACCAAACTGAGTTTGTGAGGCCTGTCCATCAGAGGAGGCCACTTGATAAGACTCAGATCCTGAATCTGTACTTGGTAGTGGGTCAGTGTTCGTACTTTTTATTTCTAACTGTAAGAGTTGAAACTTGTGTTCCAGAGATGCAAATCGTTGCTCTTGTTTGACCTCTCGAACATTCTGCTGCCCCATGTGTGTCTGAAGAATGGCTATGAGGTCTGAGAGTGTTGGCTCTTCCCCTTCTTCATCACTGCCTTTTACCTCTCCAGAAGCTCCATTTTCCTCCGTTTCTACTTCAGAGCCTACTCCTTGTGATTCTTTCCGGGTTCGTCCTCGTCCTCTCCCAGGCATTTCCACAAAAAAATGGTCCAAAACCGCACCAAAAAACCCTTTGTCTCCACTGGATGATCCCACCACTGCCACCAATTGTTAGGGACCAAGCAGTAAGGCACTGAGACAAAGGCATTAAAGCTCAAAAATGCATTTTATTGGCCACAAACAAACACGGGCCGATAAAAGAGGTCAAATTAACATAACTTTACAAAACCAAACTGTCCAAAGTAACCTAACTAACACAGACAAACGGACCTCCTCAAATGAGATATAAGGCCACTTATATACAGCTTGGACCATACCAAAATATAAATAGCCGAAAACACAGGGGAGAAACAGACCCCAAATAAGGGACACACAAAGCCCCTTTAACCCCCAGTCCCCCTCTGCATTGGTCTGGTCCAGATAAGGCCGCCTCCAGCTCTCTCCAGGTCCGCCCCTCACAGCTCTTAAAGGGACAGAATCAAGTCAGTGTCAATATTCATTAAATAGGTCTCATTACTTGTGTGGCCTGGCCATCACACGCAGGGTAAGCCCCGCCCCCGTACTTCCTCCTCACGCAGGGTAAGCCCCGCCCCTGTACTTCCTCCTCACGCAGGGTAAGCCCCGCCCCCGTACTTCCTCCTCACGCAGGGTAAGCCCCGCCCCCGTACTTCCTCCTCACGCAGGGTAAGCCCCGCCCCCGTACTTCCTCCTCACGCAGGGTAAGCCCCGCCCCCGTACTTCCTCCTCACGCAGGGTAAGCCCCGCCCCCGTACTTCCTCCTCACGCAGGGTAAGCCCCGCCCCCGTACTTCCTCCTCACGCAGGGTAAGCCCCGCCCCCGTACTTCCTCCTCACGCAGGGTAAGCCCCGCCCCCGTACTTTATTCACATTTATTTTGTTTTTCCCGTTATCTTTACAATTTCTCCCCCAGTTTCTCCCCATTTGTGTAATTGATTAATTCTGCTCGTTGTTTCTGTCTCAGCCGTACGAACCGGAAACCTGTCCAAGTTTAACCAGGTCCTGGAGGAGTTTGGAGAAAAGTTTCAAACCGACGGAACCTACACTTTAATCATCCGCCTGAGACACAATGTCATCAAGACAGGTACTGCGATACTACTGCGGTACTACTGCGATAGTACTGCGGTACTACTGCGATAGTACTGCGGTACTACTGCGGTACTACTGCGATACTACTGCGATACTACTGCGGTACTACTGCGATACTACTGCGGTACTACTGCGATACTACTGCGGTACTACTGCGGTACTACTAGTACGGTACTAACGCGACGGTACTACTGCGACGCTAGCGCGACGGTACTAGCGCGACGGTACTAGCGCGACGCTAGCGCGACGGTACTAGCGCGACGCTAGCGCGACGGTACTAGCGCGACGGTACTAGCGCGATGCTAGCGCGACGGTACTAGCGACGGTACTAGCGCGATGCTAGCGCGACGGTACTAGCGCGACGCTAGCGCGACGGTGCTAGCGCGACGGTGCTAGCGCGACGGTACTAGCGCGACGCTAGCGCGACGCTAGCGCGACGGTACTAGCGCGACGGTACTAGCGCGATGCTAGCGCGACGGTACTAGCGCGACGGTACTAGCGCGACGGTACTAGCGCGACGGTGCTAGCGCGACGGTACTAGCGCGATAGGTTTGGGCCGAGATACAAATCCCACGAGACGAGATTTTGACATAATGTGAAATTATAAATAATCTTTAGTTCTTGTTTCCTTTGTTTGGAGCCGTTGTTATTGTAACAAAATAACTATAATAATGAAAGGAATGAATAAGGTTATTTCATCATCATCATCAGGCTCTGTTTGTGCAACACTTTCACGTTAGAACAAGGTTAATACACTGATTCATAATACAGTGATTCCGATGATATTTCCTATTAGTGATGACGGATAATGAGCCTTTAAACATCAAAGTAATACAAAGTAATATCTTAATGTTTTGGGGATTTTCTCCATAACGACGATGAAGCGATATATTTGCAAACGTCGACATTTACTTTGCTTTGCCTAAAATAGAAATTGTCCTGAGCAGACGACAAAAGGGCAGAAAAAAACAATTTTCCAAACCCTATTCCAGATTTTATTAATTTTTCCCCCTCTTTTTCTTTACTTTTCTCGACGGCAGGCGTTCGGATGATCAGCCTGTCGTACTCGCGGATCTCTCTGAGCGACATCGCCCAGAAGCTGCAGCTCGACTCTCCCGAAGACGCCGAGTTCATCGTTGCCAAGGTAACGACGCCACAGAGTCGCGTTTTCCCTGACGATGAGACTAAAGACTAAACTCTGTGTCCAGGCGATCAGAGACGGCGTGATCGAGGCCAGCATCAACCACGAGAAAGGCTTCGTCCAGTCCAAAGAAACCATGGACATTTACGGCACCAGAGAACCTCAGCTGGCCTTTCACCAACGCATCAGCTTCTGCCTGGATATACACAACATGTCTGTGAAGGTAAGAGCCGTAACCGGGCCGTAACCGGGCCGTAACCGGGCCGTAACAACCCTAAACCAACGCATCAGCTTCTGCCTGGATATACACAACATGTCTGTGAAGGTAAGAGCCGTAACCGGGCCATAACCGGGCCGTAACAACCCTAAACCAGACCAAAACCAACGCATCAGCTTCTGCCTGGATATACACAACATGTCTGTGAAGGTAAGAGCCGTAACCGGGCCGTAACAACCCTAAACCAGACCAAAACCAACGCATCAGCTTCTGCCTGGATATACACAACATGTCTGTGAAGGTAAGAGCCGTAACCGGGCCGTAACCGGGCCGTAACCGGGCCACAACAACCCTAAACCAGACCAAAACCAACGCATCAGCTTCTGCCTGGATATACACAACATGTCTGTGAAGGTAAGAGCCGTAACCGGGCCGTAACCGGGCCGTAACCGGGCCGTAACAACCCTAAACCAGACCAAAACCAACGCATCAGCTTCTGCCTGGATATACACAACATGTCTGTGAAGGTAAGAGCCGTAACCGGGCCGTAACCGGGCCATAACTGGGCCGTAACCGGGCCGTAACAACCCTAAACCAGACCAAAACCAACGCATCAGCTTCTGCCTGGATATACACAACATGTCTGTGAAGGTAAGAGCCGTAACCGGGCCGTAACCGGGCCATAACTGGGCCGTAACCGGGCCGTAACAACCCTAAACCAGACCAAAACCAACGCATCAGCTTCTGCCTGGATATACACAACATGTCTGTGAAGGTAAGAGCCGTAACCGGGCCATAACTGGGCCATAACCGGGCCACAACAACCCTAAGCCAGATCAAAACCAACGCATCAGCTTCTGCCTGGATATACACAACATGTCTGTGAAGGTAAGAGCCGTAACCGGGCCGTAACCGGGCCGTAACAACCCTAAACCAGACCAAAACCAACGCATCAGCTTCTGCCTGGATATACACAACATGTCTGTGAAGGTAAGAGCCGTAACCGGGCCGTAACCGGGCCATAACTGGGCCGTAACCGGGCCGTAACAACCCTAAACCAGACCAAAACCAACGCATCAGCTTCTGCCTGGATATACACAACATGTCTGTGAAGGTAAGAGCCGTAACCGGGCCGTAACCGGGCCATAACTGGGCCGTAACCGGGCCGTAACAACCCTAAACCAGACCAAAACCAACGCATCAGCTTCTGCCTGGATATACACAACATGTCTGTGAAGGTAAGAGCCGTAACCGGGCCATAACTGGGCCATAACCGGGCCACAACAACCCTAAGCCAGATCAAAACCAACGCATCAGCTTCTGCCTGGATATACACAACATGTCTGTGAAGGTAAGAGCCGTAACCGGGCCGTAACCGGGCCGTAACAACCCTAAACCAGACCAAAACCAACGCATCAGCTTCTGCCTGGATATACACAACATGTCTGTGAAGGTAAGAGCCGTAACCGGGCCATAACTGGGCCGTAACAACCCTAAGCCAGATCAAAACCAACGCATCAGCTTCTGCCTGGATATACACAACATGTCTGTGAAGGTAAGAGCCGTAACCGGGCCGTAACCGGGCCGTAACCGGGCCGTAACTGGGCCGTAACCGGGCCGTAACCGGGCCGTAACAACCCTAAACCAGACCAAAACCAACGCATCAGCTTCTGCCTGCATATACACATGTCTGTGAAGGTAAGGGCCGTAACCGGGCCTTAACCGGGCCGTAACCGGGCCACAACAACCCTAAGCCAGACCAAAACCTGCGTTGGTTCAGTTCTGTCGGTCGCTCCGTTTAGCTTTTAGATTTGGGTAAAGCCAAACTGTAGAAAATGTGCTCTGGTAAAGGTTCATCATCCGTAGTATGTAACTGATCCTCGTCTCTGTTTCCAGGCCATGAGGTTCCCGCCCAAAGCCTACAACAAGGACCTGGAGTCTGCTGAGGTACTGAGTCACGGGAGGCCGGGAGGGCATCTGACTCACTCTGACTCTGACGCTCTGTGTTTCAGGAGCGACGGGAGCGAGAGCAGCAGGACCTGGAGTTCGCCAAAGAGATGGCAGAAGACGACGACGACAGTTTCCCCTGAGCCTCGTCCTCCTCGTGTCCTCCTCCTCGTGTCCTCCTCGTGTCCTCCTCCTCCTCGTGTCCTCCTCGTCTCCTCCTCCTCGTGTCCTCCTCGTCTCCTCCTCCTCCTTGTGTCCTCCTCGTCTCCTCCTCCTCGTGTCCTCCTCGTCTCCTCCTCCTCCTCCTCGTCTCCTCCTCGTGTCCTCCGTGCTGCTCAGACAGAGCCTTGTTCCTGATATTGATTTGAATAAAGAGTTTGTTCTGGTTCATCTGTGTCCTCCTTCAGGAGAGCAGGGCCTCAGGTCGTAGGTCAGTGATTTTTAACTGAGCTTGAACTCGTGACCCTTTATTTAGGCTCAGAACCTTAAAACCAGCGACTCCCACAATGTAAAGTTAGTTTTTAAAGGTTATGAAGCCTGCAGGGAAAGACCCGCCTCTCACGTGTGCCGATTCGTGAGCAGATCTAAATTATACCGTCTTCAATCAACAACGACCGCAGTAGAGGCCACTGAACGTGTGTCTGAGGGCTGCGTCTGGCCCCCGGGCCGAGCGGCAGAGCGCCCTCTGCTGGATAAAGCAGATCTAGACTTAGGAAGGCTGATGTCGATCGACTTAGTGCACGAGTTCTTCACATTTGTTCATTAAACTAAATCTTATGAACAAATGTGAAGTTGAGATGTTTCTTCACGACCTAATAGATTAAATCCACAGTTATTATTTGATTTGTTCTTTCATTCTTTCTATTTAGATTTAAACAGAATCTGCATGAGTTCTATTGGCTGTTTCCAGGCTCCACAATGTGATGTCACACTGTGGGGGAGGAGCCAGTTCTGCATTAACACGTTCACAAGTTTCTAAAATGATCCCAGACTCATGTGACCGGCCCCCAGCCTGTATAAACGTGACCGGCCCCCAGCCTGTATAAACGTGACCGGCCCCCAGCCTGTATAAACGTGACCGGCCCCCAGCCTGTATAAACGTGACCGGCCCCCAGCCTGTATAAACGTGACCGGCCCCCAGCCTGTATAAACGTGACCGGCCCCCAGCCTGTATAAACGTGACCGGCCCCCAGCCTGTATAAACAAGACCGGCCCCCAGCCTGTATAAACGTGACCGGCCCCCAGCCTGTATAAACGTGACCGGCCCCCAGCCTGTATAAACGTGACCGGCCCCCAGCCTGTATAAACGTGACCGGCCCCCAGCCTGTATAAACGTGACCATTAAGAGTTCATCCGTGAGCTCATTTGAAAGCTAAGTGTTTCCGTCTCGTTATGGTATTTTGTTCGTATTTTTCCTTGACTTCATGGTGAGCTGCTTTGTTTCAGACCTCTCCCTCCGGACGGTCACGAGTTCGTGTTTCAGCCTCTGTGGCCGTTTTTCTGTTGGTGTTAAAGTCGTTTTTCTGTGGTCGGCGTCGCGTGAACGAAACTGCACTTTTTGATCCGACGCATCAGAAAAAGTGCAGAGGAGGTCACGGCTTGAGCTGGAGGTCACGGCTTGAGCTGGAGGTCACGGCTTGAGCTGGAAGTCACGGTTTGAGCTGGAAGTCACACAAACACAACTCGGTCAGAGCTCGGTGTTTTCACTGAAGTCTGAGTTCAGGAGCGCGACCTCACATTTGTCAAAACGTTTTCCTTGTAACGCGAGATTATAGATTAAAGCTTTTACTGATTCCAGAGTAAATGTTTGGCCTGATCCAAAAACGATCGTCTCAAACAAACCCAAACATGCCGGTAAAGTTTGGTATAAAAGCAGATTACTAATTTAGGAAGATTAATTTATTTATTTGAATTGGGACAGTGCACATTAATCAACATGTGTTTTTCAACATGTAAATGTACCGGAGTTAGCCATATAGGCTAATTTTCATCCGTAGTCCCATGGCAGGTTGATGTGAAGACAGGTAGGACATACAACAGGCACAAACATACAACAGGCACACACATACAACAGGCACACACATACAACAGGCACACACATACAACAGGCACACACATACAACAGGCACACACATACAACAGGCACACACATACAACAGGCACACACATACAACAGGCACACACATACAACAGGCACACACATACAACAGGCACACACATACAACAGGCACACACATACAACAGGCACACACATACAACAGGCACAAACATACAACAGGCACACACATACAACAGGCACACACATACAACAGGCACACACATACAACAGGCACAAACATACAACAGGCACACACATACAACAGGCACACACATACAACAGGCACACACATACAACAGGCACACACATACAACAGGCACTCACATACAACAGGCACAAACATACAACAGGCACACACATACAACAGGCACTCACATACAACAGGCACTCACATACAACAGGCACACACATACAACAGGCACAAACATACAACAGGCACACACATACAACAGGCACTCACATACAACAGGCACACACATACAACAGGCACAAACATACAACAGGCACTCACATACAGCAAAACACCATCACAGAGACATACAAAGTGAATGATGAATAACAACATATAGTTAAAAATACAAAAAATAGGTAAATTTGTTCAACTAAAAGATCAGAAAGGGACAATACACACAACACCACAATCTTCCACACAGCAAGACATCAGTGGTTGGTGACTTTATACCATGTTGTGTTCACATTAAAGGGTAAGTTCAGCCTCTGCTCCGTAAGAAACCGTGAACGACAAACATTTTAATGAACAATTCCTTCAGGACCTCCACTGACCCGTCCCTCAAACACATCACCCCTGTCCCTCAGGACCTCCACTGACCCGTCCCTCAAACACATCACCCCTGTCCTTCAGGACCTCCACTGACCCGTCCCTCAAACACATCACCCCTGTCCTTCAGGACCTTCACTGACCCGTCACTCAAACACATCACCCCTGTCCTTCAGAACCTCCACTGACCCGTCCCTCAAACACATCACCCCTGTCCTTCAGAACCTCCACTGACCCGTCCCTCAAACGCATCACCCCTGTCCTTCAGGACCTCCACTGACCCGTCCCTCAAACACATCACCCCTGTCCTTCAGGACCTCCACTGACCCGTCCCTCAAACACATCACCCCTGTCCTTCAGAACCTCCACTGACCCGTCCCTCAAACACGTCACCCCTGTCCTTCAGAACCTCCACTGACCCGTCCCTCAAACGCATCACCCCTGTCCTTCAGGACCTCCACTGACCCGTCCCTCAAACACATCACCCCTGTCCTTCAGAACCTCCACTGACCCGTCCCTCAAACGCATCACCCCTGTCCTTCAGGACCTCCACTGACCCGTCCCTCAAACGCATCACCCCTGTCCTTCAGAACCTCCACTGACCCGTCCCTCAAACACATCACCCCTGTCCTTCAGGACCTCCACTGACCCGTCCCTCAAACGCATCACCCCTGTCCTTCAGGACCTCCACTGACCCGTCCCTCAAACACGTCACCCCTGTCCTTCAGGACCTCCACTGACCCGTCCCTCAAACACATCACCCCTGTCCTTCAGGACCTCCACTGACCCGTCACTCAAACACGTCACCCCTGTCCTTCAGGACCTCCACTGACCCGTCCCTCAAACGCATCACCCCTGTCCTTCAGGACCTCCACTGACCCGTCCCTCAAACGCATCACCCCTGTCCTTCAGAACCTCCACTGACCCGTCACTCAAACACGTCACCCCTGTCCTTCAGGACCTCCACTGACCCGTCACTCAAACACGTCACCCCTGTCCTTCAGGACCTCCACTGACCCGTCACTCAAACACATCACCCCTGTCCTTCAGAACCTCCACTGACCCGTCCCTCAAACGCATCACCCCTGTCCTTCAGAACCTCCACTGACCCGTCCCTCAAACGCATCACCCCTGTCCTTCAGAACCTCCACTGACCCGTCACTCAAACACATCACCCCTGTCCTTCAGGACCTCCACTGACCCGTCACTCAAACACATCACCCCTGTCCTTCAGGACCTCCACTGACCCGTCCCTCAAACACATCACCCCTGTCCTTCAGAACCTCCACTGACCCGTCCCTCAAACGCATCACCCCTGTCCTTCAGAACCTCCACTGACCCGTCCCTCAAACACATCACCCCGGTCCTTCAGGACCTCCACTGACCCGTCCCTCAAACACATCACCCCTGTCCTTCAGAACCTCCACTGACCCGTCACTCAAACACATCACCCCTGTCCTTCAGAACCTCCACTGACCCGTCACTCAAACACATCACCCCTGTCCTTCAGGACCTCCACTGACCCGTCCCTCAAACACATCACCCCTGTCCTTCAGGACCTCCACTGACCCGTCCCTCAAACACATCACCCCTGTCCTTCAGGACCTCCACTGACCCGTCCCTCAAACACATCACCCCTGTCCTTCAGAACCTCCACTGACCCGTCACTCAAACACATCACCCCTGTCCTTCAGAACCTCCACTGACCCGTCCCTCAAACACGTCACCCCTGTCCTTCAGAACCTCCACTGACCCGTCCCTCAAACACATCACCCCTGTCCTTCAGGACCTCCACTGACCCGTCCCTCAAACACATCACCCCTGTCCTTCAGGACCTCCACTGACCCGTCCCTCAAACACATCACCCCTGTCCTTCAGGACCTCCACTGACCCGTCCCTCAAACACATCACCCCTGTCCTTCAGAACCTCCACTGACCCGTCACTCAAACACATCACCCCTGTCCTTCAGAACCTCCACTGACCCGTCCCTCAAACACATCACCCCTGTCCTTCAGGACCTCCACTGACCCGTCCCTCAAACACATCACCCCTGTCCTTCAGAACCTCCACTGACCCGTCACTCAAACACATCACCCCTGTCCTTCAGGACCTCCACTGACCCGTCGAGTGTGAAGTCGTTCATTTAAACTGAAAACGAGGGAAAACCTTCGCCGCTAAATAAAAATGATGTTAAGTCGATTGATTTCTGTAAAATGTCCAACGTTCTTTTGCACCAACAAGTCGACACTCGGCTTTGTTTTCGTGAAGTGACTGATTTCATCTGGACCTGATTTCATCTGGACCTGATTTCATCTGGACCTGATTTCATCTGGACCTTTCCAGTCCCATATTAACTGATAGGAAAAAAGGGGCGGGCACAATTCATGGCAACGCCCACGCGAACCTCCAGAATAAGGTGAATACCGGGGGCCCATGTCCCAGTAGAGGTCTGTCGCGCCGGGGGTTAAGGGGTTAACACTGACCCTCAGAGGAAAAGGATTTATTAAAAACCTTTAACCCTGAGGTGTGAGGCGTTTTCTGACGGAGGAGCCACATGGTGGGAGGAGCCTCGTGGAGGGAGGAGCCACATGGTGGGAGGAGCCTCGTGGAGGGAGGAGCCGTTTTTCTTAAACTGGTCTTCAAAGCAGAACCTCCTCACTCTGAGCCCGGACCTCCAGCTCACGGTCTGTACTCTTCATCTTCATCTTCAGGTTTATCATTAAAACGGGTCACGTCTTAACGAGTTCAAATGCCTGGACTTTAGAACATTTGACCCGATACGAGTCTGTTTGTTCCGTTTAGTCACAGCTCGTTTTGTAATTGTAAATATCTGCAGAAACCACATTTCCTCCACGTCAGTTTTACCCAAATCTAAAGGTTTACAGCCAGTAGGTTTTTCCTCACGTCTCATCACTTTATTGATGCTTTTTTTCAAGAAGGTTTTAGATTTGGGTAAAACCAAACCGGAGATAATGTGCTCTGTTCAGGCGAGAGTAAACGGGTTAAAATGTGTTAAACTTTTTATTTGGAAAATGAGCCTCTTTGTGTGTTTTTGTTTGTGTTGTTTTTTTAAATTGGCTGTTAAGTAGTTTAATTTTTTTTTTCAAACTTTAGCAGTTTTGTGCGGAACTAATTAATTAACATAATTATGTGAAAGGATGTTGGATAAAATGTAATATTTTTAAAGTTGTCAAACCAGTGGCACAAACATCCACTAACGGAACATCAGGGGTTTATTTTGTGAAAGATTTGCTCAGAGGGATTTTGGATCTGCGTCTGTGGGCGGGACTAAAGTGTGGCGTCTGTGGGCGGGACTAAAGTGTGTCGCCTGTGGGCGGGACTAAAGTGTGGTGTTTGTGGGCGGGACTAAAGTGTGGTGTTTGTGGGCGGGACTAATGTGTGTCGTCTGTGGGCGGGACTAATGTGTGTCGTCTGTGGGCAGGACTAATGTGTGTCGTCTGTGGGCGGGACTAATGTGTGTCGTCTGTGGGCGGGACTAATGTGTGTCGTCTGTGGGCGGGACTAAAGTGTGGTGTTTGTGGGCGGGACTAAAGTGTGGTGTTTGTGGGCGGGACTAATGTGTGTCGTCTGTAGGCGGGACTAATGTGTAGTGTCTGTGGGCGGGACTAAAGTGCGGTGTTTGTGGGCGGGACTAAAGTGTGGTGTTTGTGGGCGGGACTAATGTGTGTCGTCTGTAGGCGGGACTAATGTGTGGTGTCTGTGGGCGGGACTAAAGTGCGGCGTCTGTGGGCGGGACTAATGTGTGTCGTCTGTGGGCGGGACTAAAGTGTGGTGTTTGTGGGCGGGACTAATGTGTGTCGTCTGTGGGCGGGACTAATGTGTGTCGTCTGTGGGCGGGACTAATGTGTGGTGTCTGTGGGCGGGACTAATGTGTGGCGTCTGTAGGCGGGACTAATGTGTGGTGTCTGTGGGCGGGACTAAAGTGCGGCGTCTGTGGGCGGGACTAATGTGTGGTGTCTGTGGGCGGGACTAATGTGTGTCGTCTGTGGGCGGGACTAATGTGTGGTGTCTGTGGGCGGGACTAAAGTGCGGCGTCTGTGGGCGGGACTAATGTGTGGTGTCTGTGGGCGGGACTAAAGTGCAGATGTGGTCGTCCTCACAGATGGAGCTCTTCCTCTTCTTCCTGTTCTTCTCTCCGGCTCTGGCCTGTCAGACGTCCTCGTTCAGCGAGTGCCAGAGCGCCCCCTTCGTGCCGGGGCATGACCTAGTTGGGGAGGGCTTCGACGTGGTGCGGCTGCAGACCACAGGGGGCGCTGTGGTGGACATGAAGACCTACATGAGCGGAGGGAAGAAAGGGAACTGCACCGTGTGCCACAACAGGCTGTTAAACCAGGAACCGCCCCCTGCCGGGCTTATACTGAACACTACCGCCCCCTGCTGGACTTATACTGAACACTACCACCCCCTGCTGGACTTATACTGAACACTACCGCCTCCTGCTGGACTTATACTGAACACTACCGCCCCCTGCTTGACTTATACTGAACACTACCGCCCCCTGCCGGGCTTATACTGAACACTACCGCCCCCTGCCGGACTTATACTGAACACTACCGCCCCCTGCTGGACTTATACTGAACACTACCGCCCCCTGCCGGGCTTATACTGAACACTACCGCCCCCTGCCGGACTTATACTGAACACTACCGCCCCCTGCCGGGCTTATACTGAACACTACCGCCCCCTGCCGGGCTTATACTGAACACTACCGCCCCCTGCCGGACTTATACTGAACACTACCGCCCCCTGCCGGGCTTATACTGAACACTACCGCCCCCTGCCGGACTTATACTGAACACTACCGCCCCCTGCCGGGCTTATACTGAACACTACCGCCCCCTGCCGGGCTTATACTGAACTCTACCGCCCCCTGCCGGACTTATACTGAACTCTACCGCCCCCTGCTGGACTTATACTGAACACTACCGCCCCCTGCCGGACTTATACTGAACACTACCGCCCCCTGCCGGGCTTATACTGAACACTACCGCCCCCTGCCGGACTTATACTGAACACTACCGTCCCCTGCCGGACTTATACTGAACACTACCGCCCCTTGCCGGACTTATACTGAACACTACCGCCCCCTGCCGGACTTATACTGAACACTACCGCCCCCTGCCGGGCTTATACTGAACACTACCGCCCCCTGCCGGGCTTATACTGAACACTACCGCCCCCTGCCGGGCTTATACTGAACACTACCGCCCCCTGCCGGGCTTATACTGAACACTACCGCCCCCTGCCGGACTTATACTGAACACTACCGCCCCCTGCCGGGCTTATACTGAACTCTACCGCCCCCTGCCGGACTTATACTGAACACTACCGCCCCCTGCTGGACTTGTACTGAACACTAATTTATATGGCTACTACTGCCCCAAAGATTTTTAACCTCTTAACCCCCACCCTAACTCAGCACATTTTCTCCAGTTTGACTTTTTGCAACCATTTTATCTTTCCCTGATTTTTACTCACTTTCATTCTTATTATTTTTTCCCTATTTCCCCCATTTTGTTTTATTTTAAAAACATTTATTTGTTTATTTGTATTAGTTATATTTTCTTCAACACGTTCTAAATTGAATCCCCATTTCTCTGTGATTTCTTGACATCCTGTTATTGTTCTGTTTTCTGGTTCTAGATATTTTCGTATCGTTAAAGAACTGGAACAGAAAGACTCATAATCATAATTCTGTTTCAGACGCAGAAGCTGCCGATGTCGGTGCTCGATTGGCGCATCAAGGTAAACTTTGGTCTGACACATTTATATTCAAACCAATCAGGGCAGACAGACAGACAGGCAGGCAGGCAGGCAGACAGACAGGCAGGCAGACAGACAGGCAGGCAGACAGGCAGGCAGACAGACAGGCAGGCAGACAGACAGGCAGGCAGACAGGCAGGCAGACAGGCAGACAGGCAGGCAGACAGACAGGCAGGCAGACAGGCAGGCAGGCAGACAGGCAGGCAGACAGGCAGGCAGACAGGCAGACAGACAGGCAGGCAGACAGACAGGCAGACAGGCAGACAGACAGACAGGCAGACAGACAGGCAGGCAGACAGGCAGACAGACAGGCAGGCAGGCAGACAGGCAGGCAGACAGGCAGACAGACAGACAGACAGGCAGACAGACAGGCAGGCAGACAGACAGGCAGACAGGCAGACAGACAGACAGGCAGACAGACATGCAGACAGGCAGGCAGACAGACAGGCAGACAGGCAGGCAGACAGGCAGACAGACAGACAGACAGGCAGACAGACAGGCAGGCAGGCAGGCAGACAGGCAGACAGACAGACAGACAGGCAGACAGACAGGCAGGCAGGCAGACAGACAGGCAGGCAGACAGGCAGACAGACAGGCAGGCAGGCAGACAGGCAGGCAGACAGGCAGACAGACAGACAGACAGGCAGACAGACAGGCAGGCAGACAGACAGGCAGACAGGCAGACAGACAGACAGGCAGACAGACATGCAGACAGGCAGGCAGACAGACAGACAGACAGACAGACAGACAGGCAGACAGACAGGCAGACAGACAGGCAGACAGACAGGCAGGCAGACAGGCAGGCAGACAGACAGGCAGACAGGCAGACAGACAGACAGGCAGACAGGCAGGCAGACAGACAGGCAGGCAGACAGACAGGCAGGCAGACAGGCAGGCAGACAGACAGGCAGGCAGACAGACAGGCAGGCAGACAGACAGGCAGACAGGCAGACAGACAGACAGGCAGACAGACATGCAGACAGGCAGGCAGACAGACAGGCAGGCAGACAGACAGGCAGACAGGCAGGCAGACAGACAGGCAGGCAGACAGACAGGCAGACAGGCAGGCAGACAGACAGGCAGGCAGACAGACAGGCAGGCAGACAGGCAGGCAGACAGGCAGACAGACAGACAGACAGACAGGCAGACAGACAGGCAGACAGACAGACAGACAGGCAGACAGACAGGCAGGCAGGCAGACAGGCAGGCAGACAGGCAGACAGACAGGCAGACAGGCAGGCAGACAGACAGGCAGGCAGACAGACAGGCAGGCAGGCAGACAGACAGGCAGGCAGGCAGGCAGACAGACAGGCAGGCAGACAGACAGGCAGGCAGGCAGACAG